>QZWR01000198.1:0-28502 GCA_004114325.1 Zoophagus insidians | reverse complement strand
TCAAGTTGTACTTTAAAGAGTTTGGAGAAGATGTTGAAACTGCGCTTAACTATCGGCCTGAAATAAGCGAAGAGATAATCAGGGATGAAGAAATGCTGCTATGTCAGGGAGATTTGGAGAATGTTCCAAATCCCGAACTAATGGATAGTTCAAGTTTTGAATCAGACAATCCAAATTTCGAACCAGAGGATATCTCCGATTCCGAAACAGAAGAGATTCCAACCTTCGTATCAGGGGACATTCCAAGTTCCGCTACGAACACCAGGCCCCAACAACAAGAAACTAGTCAGATGACGGAAGGATCCAGTAATGCTGAGGCTCCTGTGGAAACCAAGAGAAAAATCACAAAGCGAAAGCTTAAAGAATTCAATTTTGATGAGGGACCAAGGAGATCTGGTCGTTTGACCAATAGCATATTATACCAAGAAAGGGACTCTGATGATGAACAACCTCAAACACATGCTGAACCATCAAATAAGAGGGGAAGATATCTACAGTAAAAAAAAGGCAAGCAGGATTAAATGAATGTCGATCAGCGGATTTGCACCAACAAAAATAGCAAATAAAATTATCTTCCTTACACTGTGAATTCACTTGAAAGTCATGCCGCATCGCTAGTTCAACTTTAGCAAGGATAAATGGTTTGAGTAAAATCATTCAAGCGAAAAAGATGAAGTTTTAGTGCGTTTCCTAGAGAACAGATGAATTCACTCTGTGTTGTCTTGTTTTGACAATGTGCCTCAGATTTGGATGTACTTTTATCTTGTACTCATCCTGATACACTCGAGTTTCTCAGTATCCTGTTAAACTTACTAATAAATTTCGAGTCTTTTACCAACACTAAGCAAGGATATAAAATTCACAATACATTGTAAAGAGGATGAACAATTTAGACTGTGTTTATTTCTTGGAGGTGAGAGTAAAGGGAGAAGTGTGAAAAATAAAAAATTAAGAGGGAAAGACTGAGCAATCGCCCTTCTCGCACCAAAACATAGCGGATTTGATTTAAACAACCGCTTCTGCGCTTGATATCTCTCTCCTGTGGACATTATCCCGTAAATCATGGTAAGAATGCTCTACTCACAGGATGGATGTATTACTTTATGACTTGGATTTATTATCCTTGCTTGATGTTGTACACTTCCTCCTTCCTACTTTCAAGAGAGATAAGTATTAATTCCTCCTCCGTTTAGCCGTTTGTCAAGGTAGTAAAAAACAAGGCTTACTTTAAGCGATTCCAAGTTAAATTCCGTCGTCGAAGAGGTTTTTTTATTTGTAAGAATAAGGAATAACCTGGATTAGAGGGCAAGACTGACTACTATGCTCGTAAACGCTTGGTGGTTCAGGCCAAGAACAAATACAATTCTCCTAAATATCGCCTGGTCGTTCGCTTCACCAACACCGATGTGATCTGCCAAATTGTCTATGCGAAAATCCAGGGAGATTTCATCCTCGCTTCAGCTTATTCTCATGAACTTCCCCGTTATGGCGTTAAATTGGGATTGACCAACTGGGCTGCAGGTTTGGAACTACCAAGATTTAACGTACTAATTCATTAAATAGCATACGCCACTGGATTGTTGGTAGCACGTCGTGTTTTGACCAAACTGAAGTTGGCAAACAAGTATCAAGGTGTTGTTGAACCTGATGGTACTTTAAGCCACACGGAAGCTGAAGATAAGGGTTCTCGCCCATTCAAGTGTTTCCTTGATGTTGGACTTCGTCGTACTACCACCGGAGCACGACTTTTCGCAGCCATGAAGGGAGCCAGTGATGGTGGACTTTTCATTCCTCACTCTGAAAATCGATTCCCAGGTTATGATGCGGAATCCAAGAGCTTGGATGCTACAGTTCTTCGCAAGTACATCTATGGCGGCCATGTTGCAGATTACATGCGCTTCTTACATGATGATGAAGAAGAAAAGTACAAGCGTCAATTCAGCAAATACATCAGTGCTGGAATCTGTGCTGATGATTTGGAAGGAATCTACAAGCAGGCTCATGAAAAGATCCGTGCTGATCCTTGCCACGTACCCACTGTTAAGAAGGTACCAGCAGACGGTAAACACAAGAAATGGAAGAAGGATCGCATGAACTTGAAACAACGACGCGATCGTATTCGTCAAAAGATTGAGTCATTTAAGCGCAAATTGGAGGCTTAAGTGTGGAGCAGGAGAGAGAGAGAGAGAGAGGGTGTTTGTTTTCGGCTATAAGCGAGGAATGTTGTTAGTAAACATTTTAATCGTGAAGTATAGCGTGTTGAGAAATAAATAAAACAATGGCCATATTGGTGTTGCTTACAATTTGCTTTATTATTATTATTTATTATGTCATATTTAATTATTATTATTTATTGTTGTGTCATATTTAATTATTATTTATTGTGTCATATTTAATTATTATTATTTATTGTGTCATATTTAATTATTATTATTTATTACTGTGTCATAATATTATTTCTAAACAAATATTACTAATTGGAAAGAGGATAAATAATTCTTTTCCCCTAAAACCTCCTCAGGATAAGTTTTAAAATTCCCACCACTGTTACAAATGGCACCCTCAGTATTGGAACAACTAAAGAGCTTTACCACGGTGGTAGCTGATACAGGGGATATTGATTCGATTGCTCAGTACCAGCCCACGGATGCCACAACGAATCCATCCTTGATCTTGGCAGCCACTCAGCAGGCACAATATCAATCCTTGATTGAAGAAGCCATTGCTTATGGAAAGGGCAAGAAGGGAAGTAAGGAGGAGCAAGTGGAATGGGCGATGGACAAACTCTTGGTGAATTTTGGAAGTGCGATTTTGAAGTTGATTCCAGGAAGAGTTTCAACCGAAGTAGATGCCAAGTAAGTTTAGTTTTGAGGAGTGAGCCCTTAAAAATCAGATTATCTTTTGATCGTAAAGCAACCTTGAAAAAAGCCAAGAGATTGATTGGACTTTATGAGGAGATTGGAGTTAAAAAAGAAAGGATTTTGATCAAGATTGCCAGTACTTGGGAAGGAATTCAAGCAGCGAAAGAATTAGAAGCACAAGATGGAATTCATTGTAACTTGACCCTATTATTCTCGTTTCCCCAGGCAGTTGCTTGTGCTGAAGCGGGAGTTACGTTGATTTCACCCTTTGTTGGACGCATTTTGGATTGGTACAAGGCCAAACACCCCGAGAAGCAAAAGCTGTATGAAGAGGATGCCAACCAGGACCCGGGAGTACAAAGTGTCCGCAAGATTTACCATTACTTCAAGCGTCACGGATACCGCACGATTGTAATGGGAGCGAGTTTCCGTAACAGAGAAGAAATTAAGGCTCTGGCGGGGTGTGACTTTTTAACCATCAGTCCCAAACTACTTAAAGAGCTAAACAGTGAAGAAGCTCAATTGCCACAAATCCTGTTTCCTTCAAGTGGTAATTATTTATGTCATGTCAGGTGATAATTCCTTAGGTGAACCCACTGAGGAGAAGCTCCATTTAGAAGAGGCAGAATTCCGTTGGAGGTTCAATGAGGACGCCATGGCCACGGAGAAGCTGGCCGAGGGGATTCGCAAATTCGCCGAAGATGGAGGGCGTCTCAGGTCGATCCTGCTGGAACGTTGGTGATACATCCAATAGCGTTGTTAGCTCGTTCACGTGGTATAGGCGAATTAATAATAAACCTGTGAAATGCTTCAATCAACAATGTTTTTTTCTTGTTACTTCTTTTTGCTCTTCTCCCTTCTCTCTCAACTTACCAACGCACAAATGAGCAAAGCTGTAGCTGTACTTGCCAATAGCAACTCGGTCAAGGGATCCATCGTGTTTTCCCAAAATGGAGATGGCCCTACCACCATCGAATACAACATCTCTGGTCTCACTCCAGGAAATCATGGTTTCCATGTTCACGAGTTTGGTGATAATACTAATGGTAACTAACTATTTTCTTTTGAGCCTGGGATAACGATGAAAAAAGGTTGTACCTCTGCTGGTGGACACTATAACCCTTTGATGAAAACTCATGGTGCTCCCGAAGATGAGACCAGACATGTTGGTGATCTGGGCAACATTGTCGCTGATGATCAAGGCATTGCCAAGGGAACTATCACCGATCGGTTAATCTCTCTCTCTGGACCTTACAGCGTGATTGGAAGAACCATCGTAGTGCACGAGGGTGTGGATGATCTCGGCAAGGGAAATCATGAATTTAGCCTAACCACTGGAAATGCTGGTGGCAGAGCTGCCTGTGCAGTGATTGGTAAGAGCTGATTTTCTGTGCTGACTAAGCAATTTTAATAGGAATCACCAAATAATCCTCCTTTTGAAAATAAATCGTGTGTAATTGCTAATTTCTCTCTTTGACCCCCTGACTCCATGCCAAGTAACTAATTGGGCAAGTAATCCAACCATCCTTCATTAATTCACCTTCTAATTCCTTGGCATATATCGTCATAATTCCTATAAATTATTAGCAGTGGGGATTGGCAGGAGTGTACGGTGGAAGTCTAGCGATGATGGCCAATCAAATCTCGCTGCTGTGTGGAGTAATTCCAACCAATAAGCCATGATGCTATCATGACTCTTTCGACGCCATAAAAGGCTGTGAAGCGTCTTTGTATCACCATCATTGGCTAGAAAGGAATTGCGTAGTTTGATGATTTCGTCACTGTTCCATTCTTGAAAAGCCAGCCTGGACCCAATATGATGCATCCTCACCATGTTTATCATGAAATCGGTGATTACTTGCAAAGAGTTATAAATGGCCCTCTGATTATACCCTGAATGCTGGTTCTTTAGCTGCATGCACCAATTAAAGAACAGGTCCTGGATAATTAAGCTCATTTCCTGTATGCTGGTTGGCTGGGCAACTCCGCTATTCCAGGAAGTAATGTCTTGTTGCTCAATGCTCTGTTTAGACCAATCATCAAACCAAACCAACCAATCCATCATTATTTTTTCTTGATCAATTAGTTCCTTATTCTCCTCTTGATCTTTTATAACCTCTTCTTCTTCTCCTTCATTAACAAGTAATAAGGGAGAAGTAGCAATATGACATTGACCTTGCAGAACTGGTGATGTTGTTGCTGTTGTACTTTTATGTGGAGATGTAGTTGCATTTATAGTCTTTTCTTTACCAAGGAGCTCTAATTTATAAGATGTAGGTAGTAATTGAGACAAGACTATAATGGCTTGCTTTGATGCCTTCACTTCTTCTTCTTCCCCCTCCTTCTCCTCCAACTCCTTGCTGATTGAGGATGTGGTACAGTTGTTGGAAGTGCCAAGGTATAATAAGGACTAACAAGGCGCATATAATCAGTTTTTTCTACTTGTTGAAATACTAGTGCTAATTTATAACGAAATTCGGTCATTTTTGCCAATTCTTTTGCTTCTACAGTCGCATCATTGGTGGTGTTCATTACTGTATTATTAGAGTTGAGTGAGTTTGTCACGTGTACAAGGGATTGAAGAAGAAATGGAGGAAAAGGTCAAGATAAACTTGGTACTACTTGGGGGAGAACTGTGTAATGAGTAGGGCGGGGTAAAAATAGGAAGTAGTCGACTTGAGAGAACATGCAGCTTCAGTTAGAAGTGCCTTGGCCAAGGAAGAAGTTCAACTTTTGACCAAATGTACCCACATTCTTCATATTTACAGCATCAACAGCGGGACAGATTCTGAATTTGAAGAGGATTTCTATCAAACCGCTGAAATCCTGACAGTATGTTCTACTAGTAAACCGGCAGTGATGATGAGTTAGGAAAACATGGATGCCATAGATCAAATCGAGCACCATGTGTTGCAAATCAGTGACAAGCTTGATGCTGCCACCAAAAAATTAGAGCAAATGAAGAGACTTTCTGTTTCTTTATCTTTAAAGTTGGAAAATCGCATGGTATTTGCTTTCGAAAAAGAGGAATGTTGACCTGGCATCAAGAGTTCAGAAGCTAGTTTGCACAATTTATTGGAAAAAATAATCATCACCCCAGAAGAGATCAAGTATTCTTAACCCACCTTTTGCTGGTAGTTAAGGGTGATTTAGAATATTATTAGCAGCAAGCATGGATGATGAATATTTACGTGTCCTGGAAAGGTTAGATAATCAGGCCGATTTCGTAGCAGAAAGATTTAGCAAGAAATATCCGATTTTCAAAGAACTTGCTCCAGAGCTGGAGAAACTCTGTGTCTTGGTATGATTTCATGCGAATGCGCTGATTTTATGCGGATAGAGCTGTGGAAATATTCATGTCCAGTTATTAGAAAAGATTAAACAACTCAATCATCCCGGTACCAATGTCCATATGCACCAACATGTAGTGCTGCTAAGTATAAAAACGGCTTATCATTTCCTCAAGAAATGGCATAGTGATGCTGCCTTTGAAATCCAGCAAGAGTACATGCGATCTTTAAAGCTGTTTTATGCTGAACAGTTTGAAAAATATTGGCAAGGACTTTGTGGCCTAGAGGTATTCTTCTTGTATTGCATCAGGGTTTTCCCTTAGCATCCAATCAATCGTTAGCATCGAATTATTGAGAAAAAAGATTCGATCTTTTCTTTGGGTATTTCTCTTATTTCCCCCCTTTTGCTAAGAGATATGGTCATGGTGAAGGTTCTACTAATCCTTCCTCACAAGATCAAGATTTAATCAAAAAGTTCAGCCTGACTGCTCGTAGCAAACCTACCATTGATCAAGATGCCGATGTCATTGTGTTACATTTAGCTGAAAAGAGACGAATTGTAAGCTTTTCCCTTCCTGTAGTGTCTTCTAGCAAGGTGATATAATTTTGTTAGACTTATCCATTTGAGGCTATTTACCGAAGCTTCAATGTAACCCTGATGGATAATGCCGCTTCGGAATATTATTTTGTTTATCAATTCTTTTCTCCCACATCGGATAATGAAATGCGACATTTTTTTGCTCAGATTTTTGGTTCATTATTTCAAACCTACTTGGTAAATTCATCCTTTCTTGTGCTTGATGGTGAATAGAATGGGTTATCTCGTTCATTGGAGAAAAATTACGACTTTTTAAGCCTACTTTTAAGCATCAATATGACTCTTTTTATGTTGGATGAAATGCGAAGAAGAAAAATATCGGCCTTGGATCATTACCTTCAAGCCTGTGTCGGATTATTATGGGGCAGGTTTAATGTACTAGTAAAAAGACAGATAAAACATGCTAGACAACTTGTCCCTTCTACCCTGATGCAATCCAGAACTACTCAAGCCCATTCTGTAATCCTTTCTTGGGCTTCTTACTGTATTGGTCTTTATTGGAGGGGGGGAGAGGTAGATTACGCGAAGATTTGCAGTTTTTTTAGCCTCAATTTTATCCTTTGATTTGAAATCTGAGCCTATTTTTAATAACTGGTAGGTGGATTTGAATGTAATTAATCAAGGTTTTTAAATAGTAACAAGTTTCTATGCGAAGAATATGTAGCCTTGATAAAATCCATGTCCAATATCCTACCTGGTGTTTCCAAGGTTATTTTTATCATCAACAATGTAGAAGAAGTGATTCAAGTTTTGGTATATCTCTTATTAAAAAAGGAAAATAAAACTAAGTAATGGGGGGGTTAAGAAAAATACAGCAATGGTCCATGAACAAGATATCAAATATTTCCATGTGGTTTCTGATGAAGAAATTGCAACTTTTGCTGAAACGGAGATTTGTTCACATTTTAGCGAATTACAGGGGTTACTTTTGCCAATAATTTCTTCAACCACCACAACTATCACAGCGACAAATATAGAGGCATCATCTACTGAAGCATTATTGAATCTAAGTAAAGGTATAACCACATTCTCAACATTGTTGATGTTAATTGCGAGAAGAGGTGGATAGTGTAACGCTTGAAAAGATCATTGGTGAATTCAACGCTAATTGGAAGACCAGGATTTCCATGATCAATACGCGAGTAATGCAATATTTCACCAATTTCAACGTCGCCATGACAGTACTTCAAGCCGTGCTGAGCAGGCTGGTGATGTATTATTCCAAGTTTCTCTCACTAGTGCAGGCTCATTTGAAGAATTCCGCAGTTGGTGGAAGGCTAAAGGTCATGCCAGTGGATATGCAACATGTTTTTGTGGAGATTAAAAAGTTTAGAGTTAGTCAAAATTCAGCAACTACTGCGACTATTAGTTGAATTTACTCTGGGGCTTTACAGAATTGAGTCTTATAATTTACATCTCTTCTTCGTCACTATCCAATACTGCTAACCTCTTTTTAGCTACTCGTACTGTCGTTGTTGCTGTACTTGTTGACGTTGTAGTTGCTGCTGCTACTGCTGCTGCTGTATCGCCGCTTTCTATGGTACTCTCTTGTTTTATCTGCTCTTCTTCTCCTCCTCCTACTTCTTCGACTGGTTCACGATTTTCTTGTGATAATTCTTCCAGCTCTTCTTCCTCTTCCTCTTCTTCTTGTTCTTCGTCAAATTCTTCTTCATCATCATCGAAATCCTCTTCTTCCCCTTCACCTTCACCGCCACCACCGCCATTATCATCATCACCCATAAATCTACGTCCAGGTGCTTCTCCTCGCCATTTCTTCTTTCCTCTTCCATCGACCTTCCACTGACCGCGATTCTTTTTACTATCGTTTGATCGTTGTTTTCTCTTTTTGGATTTTCTCTTGAGCTCTTCTTCATCAGGTCTATCATCTCCACTAAGAGCTTCTTGATCTTCCTCATCCTCAACGACAAATCCATCATCAGCATATCCGTCACTGGTTCGAAGATTGGCCCTAGAGTTGCCATGATTATCATACGCCTCCCAAGCATCTTCCAAATCGTCATCCTCCTCCTCGTCCAGGATATCTCCAGCCCTTCCTCCTCGTTTCGAGCCTCTTCCTGTGCCCGTACCGCTAGGTCGTTGCAGCCTATTACGCTTGGCTAGCTCCAATTTGCGTTGTTTCTCCTTTTGTGCTTCCAACTATTTTCAAATCAGCACATTATATTAATGCCATCAATAATTACTTTTTCAATCTTTTCACGCTCCTTTTCTGGATCTTTGGTAACGACAATATATTGCGTTACTCGCTTAGCCTTTGCAGCAACATCTTCTCTCTCTCCTTAGTTTTTAACATATGATCAAATTACCTGGTTTTGGAGTCAGAGAAACCTGATGATTTTCACTCAGGCTTATTAGCTTGCTTCTGCGGGAAAGATCCATCATGCTAGCTTCGAGGCGTACGTTGAGAGATCCGTTGACTTTATCAACGCATTCTAAACAACCAACCGAGGGATGATATATGGCAAACAGCTCTGGCTCGTCTTGCCTGAATGGCTTTCTTTTGTGGTCGCCAATTGCTGAGGGTGGCAGAGGCGGTTTAACCAGTTTTCTTTCCAAATCGTGAAAAGCTCCATCAATTACCAGGGACATTGATCCATCCTCCCAGGTAACAATGTTGGCGTTTGACTCCATCTACGGTGTTGTGAGCTTTAATTTGATAATTCCTTTCAAGAGGTGGATAAAAGAAGGAATACTTTTTCTTCAGGGTTAGGTCCCTCCAATACTTCACCAGAGTAACGCCAGCGCATGGTATTACGCAGTGCTTCCGTTAAGGCCAAGGAAGTTTCGGGATTGGATTCCTCGACTGGGACGAGGTCAGGTTCAAATAACTCGGGCTCAAAGGCTTCATTTTGCTTCTTTACTCGAATAAATCGTGGCAGTTTTGAGGTATAATAAGCGGGCTAGGCGAAGGGAGGTTTACTTTGTAACGGAAAGGAGGGGACTTACTGGTTCTTCACCACTCTTTATGAGCTCCACCTTGCTAATTTCTAGCTTTAGCACTTCTTCCAGTGGTTCTACTTTGGTGGAGGAAGGCTTTTCCTTTTCTTCATCGCTTAATTTAGTGAATTACTTGTTTGGACGTCGTTTCAAGTATACCTTATCACATCGTTGGGACCAAATAATTCCTCATCAGTGGTTATTTCCTTTTCATCCTTTTCCTTTCTTAACGCCGCTTCTTCATCGTGAAGTTGTGGAGGCTCGCTTAATTCTTTGGTGAATCCTTTAACGTTTGCTTCCACTGTGGTCATGGTTTGCTTGAGTGGTGGGGGAAATTTTCAATTTTATTCCGTATTTTTCTTCTCTCACTCACTGCTGATTTGCAACTATCAATCCAAGAACCATCAACAGTTACAGTAACCTATAAGCTCTGACTATACATCATGTCAATAATGTATGAGAAATGCTATCAATACCTCTCATATTTTGTTTATGTTGGGATTAACCGATATCAACATTTGGTAATGGCAGCTCTCAGATTTGGATCAATCAAACTGTTTTAACTGTCAGAAAGCTAAATTGATTGCACAGTGCTGTAATAACTATATTATAGGTTTATATTTTTATAAAATTTAAATTTATGCTGACACGATGTCCGAGTGGTTAAGGAGTGTGACTCGAAATCACATAGGCTATGCCTGCGCAGGTTCAAGTCCTGCTCGTGTCGTAATTTTTCTATCCTATTTTGTAGTCGCAATGGGATAAATCAACCAATAGATATAATTTCGATAGAGATTTTAGCTCATGAGAAGGAGATGAAAAATCGTTTGTTTTACCACAATGATGGTAGAGAGCCTTTGTTTTGCCACTATAATTGATAGAGCAATTTGCCCAAGATTGCGTATGGTTGACAAATATACCACGTGACTGCTTGACTTTTTTTCCTCGTTAAATAATTATCGTGAGGCTTCCTTTGTTGAGAAAAAAAAAGCCACCCCAAATTTGTGATTAATAAGAGGTTTAAATATGAGAATCTTGGTCAAGACCATCCAACAACAATCGCTGTATCTGGAGGTGGAACCTAGTTTCACGGTATCATTGATTATAATCATGGGTTAAATTGGGAGGCCAGATGCTTCAGGTAAAACAAGCGATCCAGGAAAAAACACAACAACCACCCGAGCTACAAAAACTGATCTTTAGCGGTAAGGTTGGTTGGGAAATGGCTTACTGGTAGGCAAAATCTTGAACGATCAACAAACGATTGAAGGATTAGGAATAACTGAAAAGGATTTCATGGTGGCAATGTTTTCCAAAGTAATGCCCAAGTTTCTGGTATTTTCAGACTAACCTGGGTTTTAGCCTAAAAATGTTCCGGCGGCACCTGTCTCTACGCCCACGCCTGTTGCAGCTCCTCCGCAACCTGCTCCAGCTGCGCCCGCTACCACTACACTACCTGCAGCAGTAGCAGCACCAGAAAGAGCCCAAGGAAGCGAGACCACCACCACCGCCACAGTAGTACCAGCAGTTGAAGCTGCTACTAATACCACGCCCACAGTGTATAACCCTTACGAAACATTACGTAAGCTCGATTATTTCGTACAGATTGATCAAGTAGTTACTGGTGAGGCGTATGAAAATGCGGTAAAGAACATTATGGAAATGGGTTTTGAGCGTGAGCAAGCGATTAAAGCCATGCGAGCTAGTTTTGGAAATCCTGATCGCGCTGTGGAGTATTTAATGACGGTAAAACTAAGCTAAAAGAGATAAGAAGGAATGACATTATTTGCAGGGATTTCCTCCAGAATTGGCTCAAGCAACGGAAGTTCCAACTGCTGCGCCTGCTGCTGCTGTTGCTCCTCCTGCAGCTGCTGCGCCAGCCCCAATAGTTCCTCCCAGAAGTGGAGCAGGAGCCGGTGCTGGAGGGGCGAATGCAGATTTGAGCTTTTTGCGAAACGATCCCCAATTTTTGCAATTACGACAAATGCTGCAGCAACAACCAGAGCTTCTTCAACCATTATTGGCGCAGATTGGACAAGCGAATCCACAAATTCTTCAGGTGAGGTTTTTCCAAGTGTGATGGAGAGTGAGTATAACAAGAGAAAGTAGATGATTAATGCAAACCCTACACAGTTTATGCAACTGTTAATGGAAGGATCTGGCGGTGGTGCAGGAGGAGGAATTAGTGAGGGAGGAGAAGATGACGATGAAGAAGGAGGAGGCGGAGGAGGAGGACAGAGACATTACATTGAAGTAACGCCAGAAGAACAAGCAGCAATTCAACGACTGGAAAGCATGGGATTTTCCAGAGCAGCAGTGATTGAGGCGTATTTTGCCTGTGATAAGAACGAAGAAGTAGCGGCGAATTATTTGTTTGATCACATGCAGGATTTTGATGATTCACCCTTTCAATGAAACACCACACACTTATTATAACAAATTACAATAGTTGAAAGAGAGAGAGGAAAAAAATAAAGATATCAAGATAACAAATTATTTATTTGTACTTTATATTTATGCAAAGGTTTATATAGATGTAGTGTATGTATAACATGTTTGTCGGGATAAATACAAGGGGTAATATAACAAAGGGGGATTTAAGGGAGAGGTGAAGTTTGTTGAAATCCACTTGGAAGAATCGGAAGGGCGTTCCAAGGCTTAGCCAAGAGATGGGTCTTGCCATCTTTGATAAGAGAGGAGGATTTCTTGGTCAGGGAGAGGGTGGGGGGAAGTTCAAAATCATCAGAATCTGTTTCTTCTGTATCCGAATCCCAATCAGTTTCCGATTCCAACTTTAACGAGGTTCCTGTAAGTGAAAGCGGCGTTATATCAATCGAACTACTCAAAGAGGAGGTGGAGGAGGACGGAGTAGGAGAGGTCAAAGTGTTGAAAGATTGAAGGGAGTTTTGCGAATTGAACCAAAGACGATGTCTGTTACGTTTCTTGGACCAAGCAGAGAAGACCGACGTCCATTCCTCGGGCTGAACCAATAAATGCCAGTTCAATAGCTGCATTACTTTGAAATTCAGTTCTTGCCAGGCAGTGGTAGAAAGGCCAGCAGAGGAGGAGGATTTAACAAAAAACCGGTTCCAAACAAGCGCCCAACTCCGAGCACCATAAGCATAGTCATCCACCTGGGTATTTGCTATGCTTAGACAATGTACCAAGATTTGCGAGTATCGCGAAATGGGAGAGAGTTTTTCGCCAAGCACGGATAGTCTATGCGCATATACTAGAGATAGCAGGACATGATTGACGGGAAGGCGTACCAAGTCTAGAATAGAATACACTTCCACCGCCACCCGCATATCTTGGGCACGATGCCCGGGGAACATGGTACAGAGTGATTGTGTGACATGACGAGAGAGGAGCATGAGCTCTATGGGAGAACAGGGAGGGGAGGAGGGAGACATGGTCGTATGGATTATTAAAAATTGGAAAAGGTCGGAGTTGTATGCATTTTATGGGGAAAGTGAGAAGAAAGGTCATCAGGTCAGGTTAAAAAGAAGTTTATTACAACTCCATGCCCTGTTTGGCCAGTTGAACGATCATTTCTGGCTCCAAGTAAGCAGACATATTAACATCCTCACTTAATCCCTGTACACACACACACACACACACACACATTACGTAAGCACACAAATTAATTAATAATTTCACTATACCTTTCGTCGTCTTGTTTTTAGTAAAAAGTCCCTTGCCAAATGCGGGGCAGGACTTGGTTCCAATGGTTGGAGCACAATCGATCTATCCAATGGATCACCCGGGACAATCTAACCAGCTTTAGCAACACCAGGAAAGCTACATACATTCCAATGATCAAAGAGCTGTTGAGCAAACGCCTGTCCTTGCGTGTGAGTACGCAGATCTGTCTCAAATCCATAAGCATCAACTACTGGAATAAGCGCTTGAATGGTGTATAGGGGTGACCCAGCCTTGGGAATATCCTTGGTGACATGGCCGCGTCTTCGTGCCAACACATTGTAAACCGCCTCTACACAATCAGCCGGTGCTTGGATCTCCACATAATTCATCGGCTCCATTAAACGAGGTGATGCGGTCAAAAAGGATGAATAGCACACGCGACGTGTCGTGGGGATCATCTGACCACCACCACGATAAATCGGTTCTGCTGCGAGATCCGCATGAAGGATTTTAAACTTGACATTTCTAACGGCTACTTCTTAGCAATAAACCAAGCTTACGTTCATCGCACAACGGCCCTTCTCGCGTAGCCCATTGGAATCCTTGACGCACCGAATCCTGTACAGCCAGTAATCTTTTTCGGTCTACTTCATCCGCTATGGTGTCGTCCATCAGCACGTTGGGACTGGTAATTTCGGGTCCAAACGCCCAGATGGAACGTGAAGCTAATAAATCCCAATCGTATTTTTCTTCAAACCATTTTCCCAATTGCTTCTTGGGCCACTGTTGGATGTCGATTTGTTCATTCTCAATATCTGCCCCAATGCCCTTATCAAGCTGTTCTGCCAACATGGTAATAACGTTGCGTTGATTAGGCGTTCGAGCAAAGCACTTTATAGCAGAGGTTTCCACCACTGTTTCGCAGAACCTAACTACTGGATCAGCGACTTTGATGTCAATCTCTGCGTAAATCCGACGTAGATCATGCAACATGCAATCCAGATACATTTCCCCTGTGCCCAGCACCATATGTTCGCCAGACTCCTCTACGCGTGTTTGGCTGATCGGGTAAGTTTTACTGATTTTTCGAAGTCCCTCCAACATCTTGGGAAGTTCGGAAGGGTTGACTGGTTCTACGGCTACTTTCAAGGTTGCTGTGGTGGGAAAGCGAAAAGGGCTCATTATGTAAACATCCCCCTCGCTCAATGGTACCAAGGTCGCTGTTTTTACAATGGTAGCATCGACACCTTTAATTAAGGCCCAATTTCCTGCAGGAATTTCAGTAACTTCAATTCGATAGCGCGTTTGATAAACCCAGAGCTGTTCTACTACCCCCGTTACTCGATCTTCCTGATCTTCCGGTGTGTACTGTTCTCCCAAAACTTGAACTCGATCGCCAATTTTTATGGTTCCTGACCAGACGCGAGCCAAAGCATCGAATCTCGCAGCGTCGGGGGTGGCATAAAGCTTGACCACTTGAGCGCAGAGAGGCGAGGAAGGATCACATTTTTGAATGCCTTGGAGAATAGGATCGGTAGATGTGGTGGGACCGGTGTAAAGCTGTGAGGCTCTTTGAGCGGCACAATCAACAGGAGAAGGGAGATGAGCTGCACACATACTGACAAAGCTGGTAAAGGGACCAAAAAACTGCTGCATCACTTGTTTCAAAAGGGGCTTTACATCTTGTTCATAGACTCGCACGTCAAGTTTAACGCCCAGTGGTCGAAGGATTTGTTGTAGTTGTTTTGGATCAGCGCTGGAAATGGTGACCGAGTGCAGTTTGTACAAAGGTTCTAGGATAAAGTCCACAAAGGTTCTACGCGCATCCGGGTAGTTTGGCTGAGGAGTGAAGACGCGTTTGCGAGGGTCAAAGTAGACATCGCCCCAAAGACGCTGAGAGAACTCACTAATATTAATAGCTACCATCCGTCCCGTTAAAACATGTCAACAAACACAGGAATTACCAGTTGAATGTTTTTTTGCGTACAACTTCGCAAAGGATTCCAGTGAAAAACACCAACCATACTGCGTACTGGAAAAGCAAACATTTCCATTCTCTGGAGCAAAATATCTCTGTGGTTGACCAGGCGCTGCGGTTCGAACCAACGCATTTACTTCTTCAATGGTATGCCGTAGCTTAAAGTAAGCATCATTTAACGGCAATTTGAGCTCCATTATTAGGCGTTCCATCTTATTAACCAGCAGTGTCATTGGGATCTTTTGCTTCAAAGCCAGCTTCACCACCTGCTCCGTGCCAGCCATTACGCCCTCAACGCAATCAACCACCACGACGCAACCATCCGCGAGATGCACCATTCCTGCCAACACTTCATCTACAAAGCTTACATGGCCGGGGGTGTCTACCAGGTTGAAAAGCCAGGTCTTTTCCTGCTCATCAGGAAGCAAAAGTGACATGGGCTGACTTTTTAACGAAAGGCCACGTAATCGTTCCAACTGATGCGGATCAGTGTAACGTTGGTTCTTTTCCAAATGAGCATCAATAAAGGGATGTGTCCATTGCGTGAGACAATCCAACAGGGCAGTCTTCCCGTGATGAAGGTTTCCCACGATGGCGATGTTTCTGATCAAGTGAGGATTCTTCATTACTTGTTGCAGATAACTGCAAAAACGCACATTACGGTGGAGAGGGGGGGAAAGTACCTTTTAGAAAAGAGCGTAAAGGGCAATTCTTCTTTGAATTCATCTTCCACTAGTTGGAATTGCTTAATCTTGATGGGTTCTACAATGGGTTCGGTCAAGAGCTGGGTATCTTCTTCCTGAACCTGGATATCGACATCTTTTCCATACAAAGTTTCCGCAGAGGGATAGTATTGCTTATCTTCGTGCAAAACCACAGCGTTCTGAGTTGCAGCCACCACTTCAAGCATATCTCGATCCATGCTAGTTACTGAGGCGGGAGGAGGTGGAATACGACGTTGCTTTTCGACGTCAAAGTAACTTCCCTCTTCCTCTTCCTCCTCTTCTTCTTCTTCTGCTCCCTCTTCTATATTTGCGACCTTTCGATCTGCCCCATCGTCCAAGGGTCCAAGGTAATTACCAAACTCGTCATATAAATCTTGTTCTTCCATTTTTTCCCCTTGCAGATAAAAAATCAGAATCACCTGATTACCCCCGAACGAACAAAGATGTGGAAAAGTTTCATAACACTTGGGGCCAAGAGATATCCCATGACTTCAAAGAGAGGGCATAACTTTTACAAGGGAAGAGGGAGTGGAGCCATGGGACGTCATACGCAGCATGGAGGATACATTATTGAGTATTCAAAAGTGCGAGATTACGTGGTGCCGGATTTAAGAGAAACCAAGCTGAGGCCGTACGTGTCACATCGAACTGAAAAGATCCTTACTGCACCTCCTTCAATAACAGCAGGAATAACAGGAAAGCAGTAAAGATTTAAAGAAATATCATTATCCACGGTACTAAACTTCCTGTGGTCCAAACAAAGAGACATTGCAATAAAACCTTCATCGCCAGACCTCCCAATAACACGCCGATTCCAATGCTGGACTGACACTCCAATACCACACAGACACAGCGATGCGTGCAGGACCACACAAGCAGTTCGAGCAGACCCATGCGAATCCAATCCTCCTCACCAGCCCAGACGATGGTAGTAATTGAGAGCAATTTGGAAAAACGGCCGAGGATAATTGCCATTATCACATAGTTGTACTTGAAAATGGCGTAACGACCATGCAACCACCACCAGGTTATTAATAAACTCCCCAGGAAAAACCCCACATATTCCACCTACAAAAGCATTATAACCACAACATTCCAATGTTTGAAGAAATACCACACAAAAGCTCAAAAGATAGAAATACTGAGTACCTAATGATATGGGGCCAGGTTCATAGTTGAACAGCTTGGGAAGAACATCGACATTTTCCATCATTTTTTCCAATCTATACCATTTGACATCTTTTCAAGTCACCCTGTTGCCACTGATTCCTATGGGGAGAAGGACTTACAAACATCGAAAAGAATCAGCATGGTTAATAACCGGGCAATGAAGGGATGAAGGCCATAATCAGTGTATCTTAAGCGATTGAACAGCAAATGTCTAATAACGGCAGGTTTGTGCAAGATTAGATCCAAACACACCAAACATCCATCCAATTCCACGTATTTATCTGCAAACAGTCGACAGTTTTGCTGCTAAAAGTGAGAAATGAAAGGATTAAAAGACTTGCACACTGTGTCAATTGGATATGGCCCTTGCCATACTCGGTAAACAATGTTTGAACAGGAAGGGCACAGTTAACACAGATCATTCTGGAATTATTATAAATAATAATAATTATTATTTTATTTACAGCAATGAGGGTGTTTCAATCATTTTCATTTAACTATTGTGACGTATCTTCTCTCTCTCACTCCCTGCACTTTACACACATACGCTCGCTCAATACTACTACTACCACTACTTTCCGCGTATAAACCAAATGCAACTCTTAAACCTCTCCCTCCTGCTAATTGTTGTGGCTGTTGCTGCTCAAGCTTCTACCGACAACACCACCAACTCCACCCTTCCAGCACCAGACACTATTGCTTCTTTGGTGGAAAAATGCGGTTGCTCTGATGAATCTACACGAGTCAACTGCTTAGCTGCTTGTACTAACGCTGCTGCTCCCAACGCTTCCTCCATCAACGCAACTAATGCCTGCAACACTCAGTGCTTTTTAGATGCCAGCACTAAAAACGTCTCCATCACTCAGACTAACGATTGTGTCCTCAAGTGCAACCAGCAATTCACCCCTGACTATCGCAAGTCGAATGTGTCTAATGCCACGACTGACAACAACTCAGCTGCTGCTACTTCTGCAGAGGCGTTTGTGTTTTCTGTGGCCAGTGTTTTGACTATAATGGGACTATTTAATTAATAATTCAGTGCCAATAAACAATAATAATTAGGAGAAAACTGCGAGTTTATAAAGCCTTCATTAATTTCACCACAAAGCGGCTACTCCCAGAGCTGAGACTGTTCCTACAATCAATCCAGAGCTCATTCCTGCTCCAACAATTGCTGAGCTGGTGGTGCTGTTAGCTTCACTGCCAGTAGTGCCGTTCTTGCTGGTAGAGTTTGAACTGCTGCTGCTTGGGGCTCCTGGGGTGACAGGACGATCAGCCAAGAAGTTTTTCTGGATACAAGAGTCACGACAAGTAGCAAAAACTTTGGCATCAGTCTGGTTACAGCCTGCAACACAAGAAACGGTAAAGTTTGCTTGAGCAGCTGTAGGATTGGGAAGATTCAAACACTTGGCCTGACAGTCGACATCTCCAGGAGCACACTTGGTGGTCACACACTCAATCTCGGGAGTGAGCTTGGGAGCGGGAGCGGGAGCAGGAGCCGTAGTGTTGGTAGTAGTAGTCTTGTTCTCTTGGGCAGAGACTGTTACAGCGACAACCAAAAACAAAAGGGAGAGAAACTTCATGTTAAAAACTTTGAGAAACTGAGTGTTGTAAATAGATTTCTAGAGACGTTACTCCAAACGAGAGAGATAGAGAGAGTGAGTGAGTGTGAGAGAAAGGTAACAGAAAAAAGAAGAGGGGTGATCAGTCACGGGTTTTAAAGAACAGAAATTCCATTTCTCCAATTAGAACATCGCCAACACAACGCTACAAACGACCAACTGCTTGTTCCAACCAACACGATTGAAATATTCGTTTTATTTTCTTTCATAACGCACCGCCTTCTTTTCTTGCGGCTTACTTAAGAAATCGGTAAATTCTTGGTATGGAGACTTTGTAAAGGCGGTTTCTGCCCAGAGATCTGGTGTCAAGAATGCATAGGTGTTTCCGATGGCCGCAAAGGTGGCTTTGACGAAGTTTCCGAGTGTCTTGGTGCTTCCTCGAGAGGTGGTGTAGCAATCTGTAATACCTGCCAATTGCAACACTTTCCTTGGCGTGGGCGCTGCTACAATACCAGTACCTCTAGGTGCTGGGACAAGACGAGTAATTACTGAACCACATTTTCCTGTTACCTATTATTATTTAATAAAAATATTAATAATTATAATGATTCTTACTTTGGTCGGTACAGTATGAGGTTCACCCAACTTACTACCCCAGTATCCACGACGCACGGGGATTACACTTAATTTAGCAAGTATAATAGCTCCTCGAATAGCAGTAGCTACTTCTTTCGAGCATTTCACTCCCAACCCAACGTGACCATCGGAATCACCCACAATCACAAATGCCTAATCACATCCTTTATCAACAACACTCTAATAAAGCTTACTTTAAAGCGAGTTCTTTGACCAGCGCGAGTTTGTTTCTGAACAGGCATAATCTTCATGACTTCTTCTTTCAACTTTGGTAAAAAGTAATCGACAATCTGGTACTCTTTGATTGGGAGGGAAAAGAGGTAGATTTGCTCGAGAGATTTTATCTTTCCGTCTTTGACAAGTCGGCCAAGTTTGGTTACTGGAATCCTGCACAGAGTGTGTAAGCATATAGAGAAGCCAGGCAAAAACTACCATTCTTTCTCGTCATCTTTACGACCACGTCCGCGACCACGTCCGCGACCGCGTCCACGCCCACGGTCGCCGCCACGGCCACGACCGAAGCCTCCGCGTCCTAAGATGATGATTAATTGACTGCCTATCAATTAGACGGGGAAACTTGCCACCACGAGTATCGGTCGGATTGTCCGCCATTTGCTAAAAAATAGAGATTAGCACAAATCCGAAGAGTTGGATTGAATTGGATGTCAAGCAAAGCTGCAGCTAAAGGAGCAGGGGATGGATGCTTACATTCTGTGTTGATGGATAAGATCGCCTTGTTTGGCAAAGCAGGAGGATTTCAAGTTAGCCCTCTCTAAGATTGTTTTTCTTTTCTTACAAAAAATATTTATTTTTTCTGCTGTCCTTTCTCTTGTGCCATTCCGCCCTTCTGTGCTATTCCAAAACAGTTATGCAAATATGAACTGCAGAATTCCATCTTTCTTTCTCTTCTGGTGCTAAATTCTAATACATTTACTACTTCTACTACTAAGGAATACTTACTAAATCTTGTGGTATATGGTCATCTATAAGCTTCACCGATTCTGTTTCTACTCGAAGTTCCACCTTCAAATGTCCCAAGATTTCTTGTTCAATTCTCAAGGAAAGTTCAATGGCCTTGACTACTGCCTTTCCTAACCCATGTACTGTCACCGACTTGAAGCTGTATTGTCTGGTTAGTACCATTTATCTATGCTTTAAAAGGACTCGATTACCTTTTATCATTAAAGAGAGATTTGGCCCTATTAAAGTATCTCCCCATGTGTTTACTTCCTTTGACGTAAATATCATCGACTTTAACTTGTGGATGTGGTGCTTTTCTCTTGTGGTAAATCTCAACTTCTTCTCCCACACACACACACACATACACTTCACCATCTCACAATTGGTCAAGTTTAGCAATCACCTGAACTTTGAGGTCTTGGCCTCTTTAGCTTGGGAAAGTTTTCCACCTCAATCATTTGGGCGCCTCGTTTAAAGGAGTATATCAGCTGATTCCGTAAAAATATGAGTACTGTTGTAGCAGTTGTAACTGGAGCAGTAAGAAACTAACCTTTGTTCAGTAATAACAAAGGGAAATAGAACAAAGGAATTGGAAAGGCCATAGTACAAAGACTCTTGTCAGATTTTCATCTCGTAGATTGGCCGGAATTCCAGTCAAAATCACTGGTAGTTTATCTCACCTCTAGGGATAAGGCACTTGGCCTACAAGCTGTAACTGAACTTTCTCCCCTGGTTCCTAGTTATGGGGGACTTCGTTGGGCTTCATTAGATGTTACCAAACCGGAAAGTATTTCCGCTCTTAGACAAAGGTTAAAAGAGGAAGTTCCATCGGGAGAAGTTCAAATCCTAATCAACAATGCTGGAATTGGTACCTAATCTTGCTAAACAAACTCATGGTGTAGCATTCAGTGGAGATAGATTTGATGAACAAGTTGTTGGTGATACTTTGGCTGTTAATTATTATGGCTTAAAAAATGTCCTTCATTTCCAACACATTTTTACCAACAGAACGGAGTAGGTCACAGAAGCTCTGTTGCCATTGATGAACGAGGAAAGTGGAAGGATTGTCAATGTTTCCAGTACTATCAGCAATCTGTCATATTTATCTCCATCTCTGAGAGAGCGTTTTACCAGTCCCAGTTTAACCGTTGAAGAAATCGATGTTTTAGGGAATGAATTTCAAGTTAGCACTTTCCCCCTCCCCCAAAACTAACGATCTTTAGGAGTGTGCAAGACTTGGTACTTGTGAATTAAACGGATGGCCAAAACAAGGTCTCTCCACAAACAAAGACGGGGGAATTATTAACGGAAGTGGTTAGGTTATGCTGTTTCAAAGATTATGGTGAATGCCTACACAAAACTGCTGAGTAATCGCTTGAGGAACTCTTATGCCTGTTGTCCTGGTTGGGTAAAGACCGATCTGACTGGAAATCGAGGAAGGAAAGTACCGCTTGAAGGAGCAGATACGCCAGTGTGGTTGGCACTGAGTCCTGCTGAAAAGTTAACACCGCATGAAGGACACTTTTTCAAGGATCGAGAGTGTAAAACATGCTTTTAAATCATCGTAGAAACCGGACGTACAAATACATAAACATAAACGTGCAAACTACGAACAACCCCATGTACAACATCATACTCCCGTTCTGCGTAGCGGCCATTGCTCGGAATCTTTGCATGGTTCCGCTTAATATTCCACCCGTGTTTTCCATATCCTCGCCAAAAGTGTTTAAAAAGCGCTTTTGTTCGTCCAATTCATCGCCGATTCCAATCGAGATTTCCTTCAAAATGCTCACTCGTTCATAGAGTCCATCCACTCGTTCGTCGTTTTGCTGTTGCAGAATGTTGGAATTACCGCCATTGCGAGATCGGTAATGAGGACCTGATCGATCTGACGCTGAAGCACTATCGAATTCCTTGGTCATTGCTTCTGTTAAATGGTAGACCTACTTTGCTCGATCCATGTTTCAATAATTTTCTTCTTCAAATAAAGTGTTTGTTCCTACTGTTATTGCTGTTGCTGTTATGGGGAAAGAAGTATTTTTTAATATTTACTACATCCATTTCACTGAATATTTTATTACTATATTATGACAGCTCCTTCTAAAGTATGGTTTTAATGTTGGAGGCAATTACGGTGGTTGTCTCATAAAGTCGGGATTTCATGCTTAATACAATACGGGGATTTAATTGCGATTCCTGTAAACTGTGTGTAAGGGAATTAATTATTCATAAGAATTGATTTCAGTTTGTGTGTTTGACTTGAAATTACTCAATTCTTCAAACTTGACCATCATCAACAACACCGATGGTATTTCATGTTGCTAGTCTAGGTGAAATCCACATCCTGCTTCAATTCTAAAGGATAATAAGTAGCAAAGGGATATTTGGTGGCTGGTCAATTGGAAATATTGGAAAAGAAAACCTCTGGCGAAAGATCCCACATTTATTTGGCCAAAGATCGAGATTTGAATCGGGATGTGGTAATCAAGATTTACACCATTGAAGTTTCCTTCAAAAAAGAAATCCGTTCCCTACAAGCATTAAGACACACAGTATTTCCCTTTCCCATGTATGAATATTAAATCAGTAGAATATCATTTCACTAGAAGATGTATATGAACCAGAAGTAACTGACGACTGGTATCCTTATTTCATCGCTGCATTTGAACAAGGAAGATATTCATTGCAAGATTTTATTAACCGAGTTCCCAACATTCCTATCAACAATGTGAAAATTATCGTTGCTGTATCCTCCTTTTGCTTACCTCGATGACGCTAAGATGTAGGATATTGTCAATGCACTTCAAGCACTACAAGAAAAGAACATTGTTCATACAGATTTAAAACCTTCAAATGTTTTATACTTTCGTGATGAAATTCTCTTTGATCACTGGAAACTAATGGATTTTGACGCCTCTTGCCAGTAACTTTTGCTTAAACCCCTGCCCGTTCGCTAATCTTGGCCTAGTGTTGGTGAAGAAGTCGATCGTGGTACTATTGGTTATATTGCCCCAGAGGTAATTCGAGGTCTTCGTGCCAATGAAACCCCTCTCGCTCTTTACTCGATTGACATGTTTGCTTTGGGCAGAATTGTCCAACGATTGACGGGTTCTGGAGAGCAATCTTTATGGGTTGGCCTAACAGATGATGCTACTGAAGCAGAAAAAGAAGAATTTTTAGCAAATCAAACCGAGATTTTGATAGATAACAGAACTACGGGTGATTCTACACGCAGTTTTATAAGAAGTTTAATAGTCAAGGATCCGTATAAACGTGCTACTTTGGATAGAGTTCAAGTATTACTTCCTTTCTTTTACTACTACTACTGAGCGAGTTTGTTAGAATTCTCCCTTTTTAACGGGTAACGTTGTACTTGCCAGCAGTGATAGCGAGAACTCTGATCGAGGAGTAAAAGTCATCACCCGGCCAAAACAAATTAGCCTTGATCAGCGTTTAATCTCTCATACTGTCAGCTTTCCTGATATTCACAAGGCCTACAACTCTACCGCTGATGACACTTTGGAATCTGACTTTGTTCTTGCCAGGACGTATCACAGTAGCGAAGATACTTACCTGCATCAAAAAGGATCAAGAAACGACATATTGGAGCATAAACCTAATGAACTGATAAGGGTAAAACCTGATTGGTATCTTATAAACGAATTTTGGCAAGCACAAAGTCTTGATGGGGAAAAGAAAGGAGTAGTCCTTGGCAGTTGTGTAAGTTAAACCACTCTTGTTTTTTTTCAAAAAATTTAACCTGTTGTTGATTAGATTGGAATTGATCCAAACAGACCTGTTGATAGTTTTTCTGTACTTGTTCGGACAACAACCGATAGTATGTCTACCTTAATTTCTAAAACTTGTTTGTGGCTTTCAGATAAGGAAAAGGGAGGAGAACCAGGAGAAAAATTCAAGCTTTCTTATAATGAAGGAGAAGTGTTGAAAATCCGTTATACGTCAAGCCCAACCTGGGAGGCCATCAATGAAAGAGGTTGGCAGGGAAAGGTTAATGCTTATAACGTAAGTGAAGGTTAAATCATGATGTAACAAGTGACTAGTTTACTCTGGTGATTAACCCTTATTTTAACCCCATGTCTGGTAAGTTTACCAAAAATATCAGTTGGTGTTAATTGGAAGGGAATAGAAATATTTTGTGGTTACGAGGTCGGACAGCGTAACCGTAAATTTGTACTTCAAGGACGGCCTAGAATATCCCAGAGTGCAGCAGTCTGGAAAGCCTATAAAGTTCACTCCAAGAACGTAGTGGCTGTAAAATTCTGTAATGATAGAAGTCGCTTTCAACGCCAGGTCAAGATATTAAGAGCGCTTTCATCCAAGGTTAATCTAACTAATTAACAGGGCTAATCGTTGAAAGTATAGAGTCTCGGATATAGAAACATTGTACATATGCATATGGCATTTGTCAGCACCAAAGAATCACCCTGGTATCCTTATGATATCACGGTGATGGATTACATGGTGATGCATCTTCACGAATTTTTAATCAAGACCGGCAGTAGTCTTCAGCGACAACACTTTCATACCATTCGACGCGTATTTCTTTTTTTTCGATACTTTTTAAACTAACAAATAAATAGGATATCACTGCTGGGCTTTATTGTTGTCATCAATGCAACATTGGCACGTAATTTCATGGCCTTGGTATTTAATTAACTTCTTGAAATAGTACATTGTGACATCCGTCCAAACAATATAATGTTATATCTCAATAGTAGAAATGAAGAAAGATGGTGTTTGGTGGGATTTGAACATGCGCACTTTATCAATGAACCAGTCCAGTTGCGTCCTGGCGTGATGGTAAACTTTCTCTCCCCAGAGGTAATTCTCGCCAATGAACCAATTCCTGCACATACATCGCAAGATATCTGGAGTCTGGGGTTAATCTTCCTTTTTACCGAAACCTATGATGAAAAGAACTTTTGGCCTGATGAAAAGGCGGTATATGATGAAGAATTGGTGGATCGTTTACGCGAGGATTATGAAGATATTGAAGATTTACACGTTCGATTGAATGATGCCGAATTGCAACAAGTAATTGAAGGGATGTTGCGCAAGAATCCCAATAAGAGGCTACAATTATCTGAAATCAACTTTATCAACACGCCTACAACAGCCTTTTCTCAACTTGCCAATGATGATGATCGAGACACCAAGCATTCTAGAGAATCATCGGTGGAAAATTCACCATATCCTATCCAAATTTCTGCTATCACTGAAAGGACTGATATGAAGTCTCCAGTGTGTGAATGGACTCGAGATTTCCAATGGACCAACACCTCCAACAACAACATTAACGTCAGCAGAGGAATTGTGGAACCAGCAGCAGATCGAATACTGAGAAGAGTTACTACCTCTCCAGCTGACTTCATGAAACAAGCCATCTTGGATAGACGTAAGAGTAGAAAGCGATAGATATATCCATCACTTTGTATGACCACACTGTTCATCAATAAATCATTATCACTTAACCTTGTGACTTCATTCATAAATGTGAACAAAAATTAATATTTCGGTAAAAAAGAATTATCGCTAGCCAATAAGAATTTACCAATTCTAAAATATATTCCGGAATTTCTCACCACGTTTGGCCTTTCCACCATCGCTTCTGCTTAAGTTCTACTCTATCACTGGTTGATTACTTCTTACCTACCCAAGCTTCCAATCTCTTTATTTCAAGTTACCAACATGCAATTCCGTGTCGCTGCTGTTCTGTTCATTGTAGCCTTGGCTCTTGTTCCTGCTGAAGCCGTTGTCGGGCGCTTGGCAAGGCGTTCTCCGGTTCCTGCTAAACGTTCTCGTACACCCGGAGGCAATGTTGCTGATAAAGTCCCTGCTAATAAAGCCCATGCTGATAAAGCCCCTGCTGATAAAGTTGGTGGTGATAATGCCCCTGTTGATAAAGCTGCTTAAACACAGATTTGCGGGAGGCATCCTAGGAGTAGGTCACTTGCTGCTTGAGTTTTGGAAGAGGGGATCCCTTGGGAAGGAAAATACTAATTACTGTAGTATTCTTGGGTATTGATTGAGAGAACTACTAATTAAAAAGGTTGTTACTGGTTAATAAACCTTTTTACTTAATCAAGCTTACTTTGTTTTATCATTTCCTGGTCGGCTAAGCCTTCTACAGACCAAGTCAAGTATTGGCAACCTTAAACTTTAACAATTTTGCTTCTGTAATATTGAAAATAATTACGAGGTTTGCTTCAAATAATACGCAATAAAATATTACAGCAAGATTAATATTTCTTCGACATCAGATATAAAGCTGCGCTCAAGCCAAAGTTCTGTTTTTGTTGTTTGGCGCCAGATAAGATTATTAGCCCCACCAATTGTGCAGAAAGATCCTTGCTACCAAGCTCCGAGTAGTGGTAGTAGCAACTGAATACCAATCGATTCTTTTAGACCTGATGGAATAGAGAAACAAACTCTGACTATTTGAGATTCAGATTACTTTTTGGAACCTTCATCTTCGATTCTTACACTTCAACCAGCAAAAAGTCTTGATAATGTTATATATATAATACGGATTCTTTACCAGGCATCAGAAGTTGACTACGATATATAGTGTTTGAATATATTATTAAATATTGGCAGTAGTTGTAATGAAGAATTTAACAAACAAATTTAACAAACAAATTTGTGAGTACGTAACTTTGGGAATGCTGAACACTTGGAATGGGCGTTTTCAGGAATAAAATGCAGGAAAAAATGATTCTTAATATGTTAATAAGAGGAAGTATTTCAATGCCTGGTTACTTTTATGTTCTCTTAAGCTGAGCGTAAATGGCGATTGAATGAACGTATTGGGATTACAAGAATTTTGATTGCTTATATCGGGAAATAACGTAGAATACCGAATAGTGATGTTATTTAAAGAGTTTTTAGTAAAACGAGAGCCTTGAAGCGTTTTCAACATAGTGTGCTCTTAATCTTTATTTCGCTTGAATTCACACAAACTACTTGAATATTTACAAGCCCTCCACGCCGTTGCACATACTCGCTAAGGCGAATTTCAAACAGTCCTGCAATCAGCAATTATACGCTTATTCCAAAAGGTTCCATTTGTAATGTGATATTTGTTAAAATATATTTTCGTTATAATGTTGTAATAGAATACTCGTCGATTAGTACAAGTTATAGGAGATATTTTGTTCAGACAGTGAAAAAATATGATCAGAGCAAGAAAGATGAAGCTAAAAGCTTAGTTTTTAATTTCCTACAATTATTAAACTTCCCTTCTATACACCCTCCCTGAACTTCAATTAGAGCAACTATATAAACCAATCACCCGAAGTGCTACTTGGTGCTTTAGTCTTTCCAAAGCCCCTGTGCAAACATCTGCTGTATTCTTATCACTTGCTATATAATTTAACTTGATTTCCTATATTACAACTAAGTACTCGATGAAGTGAAATTTGACGCGAATAAGTTTCGTATTCTTTCTTGGGCATTTTCATTCGCTGAAAATTAGATATGCCAATGTGACGAAAGGGCTGAAGCATACAAAATTATAGAGCAGTTTCCAGTGCAGGCCAACAATTTTCCAAAGCAGATTGACTGACGTCACGTTTTTCCAAAAGAATTGATAGTTTTCCAATCTCCCTGACAGTTTTCCAAAAATAATTGTAAAAAACTGTTTTTGGTCACGTGTTTTCCAAAGCAATTGAAAACTTTCCGAAGCAGATTGTAATTTATCATGTCAGGTTTTGAAGCCTAACGGGATTCTTTATACTAATGTGAAGGGGGAGGAGAAGAGGACCGAAGTGGCGTGAACCACTCAGGAAGGGGAAGAGAGGCAGAACTTCACACGAGAGGTGGGGTTAAAAAAGAATGCTTTATTTCATAGAGAGAAGTTGGGAGGAATTTATCCTTCATCCAGTGAGGAAAATATTGGAACATCTCACATTAAAAATTATTATTCATGGAAGAATAATTTTTAATGGAGAGTTTTTAAATATTTAATTATAATTTTGTAGTTGATGAAGACTGTTGTTAGGCTTTTGACGGCCTAAGGTTTTTGGAACTCCTTAAGTCTGATTTATAAACCTACCGTTAATCACAACAAGTATGATTAAAGGATAAGAAAAACAAATGAGAT
>QZWR01000197.1:0-28571 GCA_004114325.1 Zoophagus insidians | reverse complement strand
ACCTCCAGGAATGTTGGGAATGGCCCCTTCCTGGGCTGCTCTGCCTCCTCTTCCACCAGGAATAGCACCAGCACCACCAGGAGCTGCATTTTTCCAAGCGCCGTCAGCAAAGAGAGATGCAAGCAATCGTTAATCACGTGCCAGATGGAGTAATTAATTATCCAGGTTTCAATTAATAATTGGCACTGGTAAAAAAAAACTTTAAAGGCCCACACATCTATCACGTTTCAAACTCTCCCTCCTTCTTCTTGATCACACCCCTGTCCTCTCACACACGCATCTCTCCTCCACTAGTCACACTTTCTAGCATTACTCCCACTACTCAAACAATGTGTCAATTAAAAAACAACAGTCAAGACAATCTTCCCAATGCAGCCATCAACTATCCCTCTAGTAAAGATGTAAATGAGGTCCGCTCAGACTGTCCACTTCGTCGTCGACCTGCAATACGTCGATCTCACAACCCCTACCGCAAACCAGCGACTGGTTGTCCTGAGATAATCATCACCATGGAAGTTCCTCATTAACCACCTCCCTTGTTCTGCTACCACTTCTTACAAAACAACAACAACAAGGGCTTTTTTCTCAGCCTTGAACCAGCGCATGGTCGCACACCACTTGCGGTTTACTAGAGAAGATGTCTGGTTAAACCAAGGGGAAATTATTAACACAAATGGTCAAGCACAATAAATAAACTCTTTCTTTAGTGATTATAACACGTGATTCGGAATTTTGATTATTTGCCTTGACACTCAAACCGATGAGCCAGGTATTCATAACGGCTCAACTTATTAAAACACGGGTGTGCGTGCGTGTGTGTGTGTGTGGGTGGGGGAGAGGAGTTAGTATTTAAACAGTTTAAAGCATGCTCAACTTTACACGGAAAAGCAGGAAAAGTTACTACAACAAAGAAAGAAGCAAAGGGAGGCACAGCAGCTTGTAGAGGATAGACAGTCCAAGCTCCAACAAAAGCAAGCTCAGGCCGAGCTAGAAAGACGGGCCAAGCAGCTCCAACATGAGCTAGAAAAGAAGCTACAAACCAGGGAAGAAAAGAAAGCCGCCATTTTTAAGCAACAACAAGTTCCTACCGCGTCGAGAAACCACGCCATCAACTTGAATGCCGATTTGAATAGGAAACGTCAACAAATGATGCAAGGACTCTCTTCCTCTTCCACTGTTAAAACCTTGAACAAGGGTAAGAATCCTCCCTCGGCTCGGATAAAACAGCCACCAAAGAGGGCTGTGGGATTTGCTATTTCCGAAACCCCGAGAGCCGGAGTCCAGACGCTGGTTCCGTTGGGGATAAAGAGGCGCGATCAAAGAAGTGTCGCCGATGTAATGGATGAAAAGTTTCAACAACGTCCCGATCCTTTGGAGCAAGATTTATTTCGATCGCTTAATCAGTCTACCCCTCAGCAGCAGCAGCAGCAACACCACCACCAACAAAAACCTACGTTGGAGGGGAAAAGGGTAGAGAGTAGACCAGAAAATCCGAAAAAGAGATCGATTTCTGCCGTTTTGGAGGATAAAAAACCGTCTCCCTGGGCGCCTAGGAATCCCGCATCACTTCCTTTGATGAAGAAACAAGTTGTCTCCAAGCTTTCCAGTGATGGTGGTGACTCTAAAGGTGGTGTCTCTCGAGGTGGCAGTGTGGGAAAGAGCACCAATGCAACGACTAATGGTTCCAAGCATGGAATGATTAAACAAATGGAAAAGTCCAAGAAGATTACTTCAAAATTAGTTGATCGTGTTGGTAGCAGTAGCAACGACAGAAGGGAATATCACTACGATGACGAGGATGGGGAAGAGGAGGAGGAGGAGGAAGAGAACGCGGTGTCTTCTACCATTGCCAGTTTATTTGGAACGCGATATCGTCGACGAGATGTTGGAGGATATTCCAGCGACGAAGACATGGAAGCCAGTGCTGCAGACCTGAGAAGGGAAGAGCTGAGATCGGCAAAGATTGCTCGAATGGAAGATGAAAAGGAGGAAGAAATGGAAAGACAGCGTTTGTTGATGCTAAAGAAGAAGAAGAAGCAGCAGAGGGCGTGATTTATCACTGTTATCACCGTTATCAACCATTAACATGGCATTATCATCGTTATCAACCATTAACAGGACATTATCACCGTTATCAACCATTAACAGGACATTAACAGGAAAATATCATGGATGGCAGAAAATTAAAAATAAACCTTAATCATGTCCACTGCCACCACTTCCAGCCCACTTAAAAAACCCGTTTCGTTGTTTAATTTGGTTCTGGGCGCGGCTATTCAAACCTTCGAGGTTTCTACGCTAGGCCAGCCATTTGAGGTGGTCAAGACCCACATGGCGGCCAATCGAGGCGATAACCTCCGAGCAGCCATCGCCAAGACTTATCAGCGAGGAGGAATCGGGGGGTTTTATCAGGGTCTTATTCCTGTACCTTTAACGCCTCCCCCCTTCACTGACTAACAATGGGGGAAAAAGTGGGCTTGGATAGAATCCAGTACCAAGGGAGCCGTATTATTGTTTACCTCTAGTGAGGTGGAATATTATGCCAGGTCAAGGTTTGGCGTTAGTTCCTGGGTTGCTGGCTTGGCAGGGGGTTGTGTAGGAGGAGTAGCCCAAGCTTATACCAGTAATTCCTCCTCTTTTCACTTGGCTCAACAGGGCGTGCGTAGCTATGGGCTTTTGTACTTTTATGAAAACTGTCGAGGTTACCCGTCATAAGGGTGGAGGGGGACCCCAACAAACCACCATGCAGGTAGCAGCAGAGGTTTGGAGAAAGGAAGGCATCAGGGGATTGAATAGAGGGGTTTCTGCCGTTGCTGTTCGTCAAATGACCAATTGGGGAAGCCGATTTGGTAAACTTTTCCCCTAACCTTCCTTAAGCTGACCTGGGCGGGGAGTAGGAATTGCGAGAATAACTGAAACCCTGTTGAAAGGAAAAGATACCAACCGGAAGTTAAGCACGGGAGAACGATTGGCTGGTACTAGGCTTAGTTGGGCACACTAATGCACCCAAAACAGCTTCGGTGATTGGAGGAGCGTTGGCGTGTTGGAATCAGCCAATCGAGGTTATCCGCGTAGAGATGCAAAGTCAGCTCAAATCGCCTGATCGTCCAGCCAAGATGAACCTCTTTACCTGTGCCAAATACATTTACCAAAAGAATGGCGTTTTGGGGTTCTATAGAGGCGTGACTCCTAGGATTGGCCTGGGCGTCTATCTAACCGTACTCTCCCCTCCCTCTCTCTGTTTACTAATTATGTCGCTGACTAATAGGTCTGTATGGTCTTTGGAGGGGATCAATTGAAAGCAATGGCCAACCAATGGTATGCTAAGAGAAACAAATAAATCCTCTCACCCTTCACACCCCTTCTCACCCTTCTTCACTTTGGCACCTTCACTCGTTAACACTCCCAGAAAATACCAGAAATGAGCCCTAATGCTAATAACCAATTGGCTCCCATTCCGCCGCTGACCAAAAACATAAAAGAAGGAGGAGTATGGGATGTCAAGGTTCAGGAGTTTCACGGAGGTCAGGATTGGCGTAGTTGCGAAAACTTTTTGGAAGATTTCAGCGTTACCACCAATGCTTTGGGTGCTCCCGCCAAAGCCATAGCAGCAGCACAACAAGCAGTCCTTTTGAGCCACCATTATCCCCCGGCCAATCAAGAACCAGCCAAGAGTTACTTGGCGAAATTTCTATGGCCCAACAGTGCAGGCTATAACGAACGGCTGTTGTTGGGGAATGGTGCGAGTGAGCTGATAGACCTGGTTTGTCGTATTGCTCCACCGGGGGCCTTTAAACCAGGCCCTTGGAAGGCGCAGTACCGGGAATATGAGCGAGCGGCCAAGAACCACGAAAGACGGATTTTGGCGGCGGGAGAAAGTGAAGAACAGGCTGCGCTTGTGTGTTTGGTCAACCCTTGCAATCCCACCGGTGATTACTGGGGTTGGGAAAGAGTGATGGAATGGCTAAAGGTGAATGTGTTGCCTGGAGGAGTGGCGGTTATTGGTAAGTTTCTTTTATAGGCGATGATGACGCACACAATGTATGCAACCCGCGCATAGACGAATCTATGCAGCCTTGGTTATCGCCCAGGTTTAGGGAGGATTCGTTTGCTGGTCAGCCTGAGCTTGCTACGACCCTCCTAGAGAAGCACAACATCCAGCTCTATGTGATTCATTCTTGGACAAAGCTATGGAGCTGCACTGGATTGAGGCTGGGATCGGTGGTGACGCCCTCGCCTGCGCATACAGCCCTGCTAAAGTCCAAGCAAGTTCCATGGTCAGTGAATACTCCTGCACTGGCATTCTTGCAAGCAGCAGCACAGGATGAGGAATATCTCCAAGAAACCTGGGAAAAGACCCCGCTTTGGCGAGCTGAGCTGGTGCAAAGATGCGAACAGCGCGGCTGGGAAGTGCAAGGAGCGAGTTTTCTGAGCTGGGTGTGGGTGAAGGTGGGAGATGTCCAGCTGGTTCAAAGCCTGGTAAGATTGGCGAGAGGGGCAGGAGTTCCGGTGCGGGACGGATCTTCTGGTTATGAACATGACGAATTTATAAGGATTGCGGTTAGATCGCCCAGACTTACAGCAGTACTCTTTGAAGAAGCATGGAGCGTAGAAAACATCAAAACAGCAGGAAAAGATATAGGGATTTAATTGAGTTACTTTGTTGTTGAGAATATAAAGATGTTGTTAATCTACCAAGTTGTTATAAGCCTCACTACTCCGTATCAAGCCAGAAGACTGACGGCAATACCTTGAAGAAGAAGAAGAAGAAGGATGAGGAAGAGGTTCTTCCAAATTACTTGGGGTGCGCTGGGAAGAAGAGGAGGAAGAGGGATGGAAGAAGGAAGCAGCAATAGAAGAGGAAGAAGAAGGCGGACGAACGTGCAAATACTCGCCATCTTTGTAGTTTTTGCGGTAAAAGTCGGCGCTCTTTGATTCGAATTCCGAACATGTGGACTTTCTACGCTTGGTGTACTTGCCGACTTCTAGTGAGGTGAAGAAGTAACAAGACTTTATCTTTGTTATAAAGCCCATTCTTTTTCTTGGTCTCTTCTTGAGTAGTACTTCTCCTTGAGTAGTACTTCTTCTTGAGTGGTGCTTCTTCTTGAGTAGTGCTGCTTCTTGAGTAGTGAGAGAGAGAGAGAGATGAGGGAAGTTAAAAAAAGATTAAGAAAAGAGATTAGGGGAAAGTAGTAATAACTTGGGCGCGTAGTAAGTGTGAAGAGGGTTGTTGTTAGGAGTGGGAAAGGTGCCAAATAGTGTCAACTCAGTTTATAGTAATTCCGAATTTTTTATTCTTCTCCGCTTGGATTAAAAGTCGTTTAATTCGTGTGCTTCCTACAATTTGGTCCGTTCCATTAGCCATTGGACATCTTATCGATTGGGATGCGGATGTTCACAATGACTCAGCACCCAGTCGATGTTGATTGGGTTTTGTTGGTTATCCTTCCCTGATGTGTTCCTGTGTTGTGCTGCTGCTATGGTGTGTTGCTGTGTGTTGTTGGGAGTATTGTTACAGGCGGTGCAAGTGAGGAAGAAATGTCTAAACAGTATTCAAAAGTGACGAATTTTAGGAGTGGAATTTTATGTGGGACAAACGGATTTTAATTTGCGCCTAAAGAGGGTTTGATATTTGATATTTTTACTGTTTTTGGACTGCTCTCTTCTTCCTGCTTTCCCTGCTTTATCTCCACACTCCACTCCTTCACTCTCACCTTTGCACACTCACACTCACTCAATCACACAAACACACAAAAGCACGGACAGAGAACGGAGAGAGACAGACAGACACGAGAATAAAGTATCAGTGCCAGTGACATATCACCTGACCTTCACAGGAGAGAAGAGTAAATGAGTCGTTTCAAGGAAGAGGAGGAATGGGACGATCCTGACGAATTCGTCCTGGCAGTCTTTGTGGTACGTTTCGACACCAATCTGGGAAACATTGTGGAATGGACCTATCCCGAGAGTACACATTTACCAAGTAAAAGAGGGTAAAGGAGCATAGATATTGACTTGAGAGGCGTGGAATATGCAGCACTTCCTAGCGGTTTACACATCATGCAACAAGACATCATGTACTTTCTTTTCCCTAATAATCTAACCTAACCACTTGATAAAGCTATTTTATGAAAAACACCTATTTCGGCGTATCAATCTTTGAAAATCAAATTGTTCGTGGATTGGAAGCGGCGAAGGAAAGAGGTGCTCGAATGTGTGCAGCGGGGTTGTTAAGTTCCCGCTATACTCGACTACATCGCCATGTGGAGTTTTTAAGAGAAGCCGTAGGATATCAAGCAGCAGAAAAAGAAATAGCTCAGCGTTTATTGAAAAGTTACTTTGAAAGTCAGGGACAACGAGTTCGAAAGCCTTCTGATCCCAATCTCGGAGGAGGGAATCTAAAAATGCCAAGGATTCCTAGAACCAGGAAACTCAATGTATCCTTCTTTTCCTTAACAGGCTAAGTAGGAGTGGCTGGTGGTGGTGGTGATGGTGGAAAAAGATGAATCATCCTGCAAGGTACTTTTCGGAACTAATGGAGAAAACTGGTCCTTCGATTTTTGTTATTTGGAAACACGCCTTGCTTAATAAGCGAATTCTGTTTAGTGCTAAACCTCCCTTGGAAACTCTTTGTGGCTATGGTTAGTGTTATTAGTTACAAGCATTGGAGGCGATGTTGATGGGGAGGTGTGGTAGTTTATTGCACTTGTTTAATGGCTTCTTTTGCTGATGACATTTTTGCTAAACAGCGGAATCCACCAGATTTGATTCAGCCCATGTTTTGTGTAGGAGTTAACGATATTACCAAGTTATCAATGATGGAAGGTTTTGCCGCTTGTATGCACTCCTCTCTCTCTCCCTGCCCGAGTAATCACCTTGTACAGGCACTTCGGATCGAATCTTTGAAGAAAAAAAGGAACTTTACGAGGTGTATGTGGGCTCGGAGATTCTTCCCAGCAAGCGTAATCGACCTCCTCAAGTCGTACTAAAGGTGATCCCCTCCAATCCTCCTCAGCCAGATTCCGGCTTGACTTTGGTGAATTCGGTGGATAAACGACGTTGGCGAGACTTGGCCGAGTTGTTTCCTTCATTGCCGGTTCAACCAGGGATTTGGGATATTCTCGAACAATGGTGGACCAGTAAATCATCATCAGAATCTCGTAAAAGGGCCAGCCTTCAAGTCGATCCCACGACAGCGTTAGGAGGGGATTCTTCTACGTTGGGTGTAACGGCAGTGATGACAAATGAGCAAGTATCCGATCTGCTTGAGCCATTATTTCAAGAACGAGATTTTGCAGCCACCAAGTTTGAGGGCAGTCAAATGGATGCAGAACTTGTGAGGTTGTTCGCGCGTGGGTGGGTAGGTTATTAACACAAGGAGGTAGTTATTTCCAAGCGTTAAATACTACGATACTACGCCATCTTCGTTTATTGTTGGGAGAATTGGAGGTGGAAAAGGATGGAACTTTTCACCTACAACCGCATCATTTGGAAGAGCTGGGGTTGCATCCCAAGGAAGATGCTCAATTTGTGGAAAGATTATGTAGTATTTATTTTCCAGAGTTTGGAGATGTAGTAGTAATTCCTGGTATTCTTTCTAAACTCTCTCACCTTTGATTAATGTTGATAATTTAGAACCCACTTTGACAGAACGATTATTGCAAAAAGTTCAATCATTCCAAGATGCTCAGCAAACAGCATATGCGCAACAGCAACAACCACATGGATACGCACAATCAACGGAGAAACCATTGATGGGCAAGGAGAGTGAAAGTTTCTTGCTAAATTCCTCGCCAAATCTCTCAGAGAAAGGAGAAAAGAGTGGGAAAAATCGCAAATCTCGACGATCACTGCGTACCACCATGGCCAAGTTCAGCAACAAGGCAAAGAGTGTGGACTGTGATGATGATTGGGACTCGGATTTGTAGTAATAAACCACCCTATTAATCACCATTTGCAGCAACATTAATTAGTAATTAATAATTAAATAATAATAATTAATAATAATAAACAAGAGGAAATAATAAAAAAGGGAATAAGCACAGTTTTATTAAATGAGCTTTTTAGCAACAAAAAATGCTCGAAGATGAGACAGCTGCCACCAACTAACCGCTGCCAACAACACCACTTGCGCAACAGTCCACCAAACTACGCGACTATTGGTGAGTTCACTGAGAGCACGGAAATCTCGTTCCAAATCTCTTTGGAAGTCCTGTTCTCTCTTTACATCCGCGGCCTTGTTGTTCAAATCATGGGTCTTCCAAAACAGTTCATTAATCGCGTGATCTTTGTTTTCGACTGGATTGGCACCTTCACCTTCGATTAGGTCAAAAAACACTCGGGCGTAGGGATAGGAGCTAAACCAACTGGAGTCTTTGGTACAAGTAAAGCAAATCAAATGTTCGCCGCCTTCAACCGTGGTAAAAGTAACCCTGCCAATGCCTGAGCCCTTTTGTTTTATGAGACGTGACCAGGGACCTTGATCACCATTGGGTAAACGAGTTGGATGCTACATGTTTAGCCTGGGGAGGGAGGGGGAAAGAAGGAGTACATCTACATAAATATCCATCATGGGATCCAAATTGTCGACATAGAGAACTTTGGTCTCATCGTATTCCTCGATGCGATACGAAGCCACCACCAGAGTATCCTTGGGCAGTTCTTCCTGAAAACACTTTGTTGCTCCTGCGTTCAGGTAAAAGTGGAAGCAACATGCTGAGTGGACCAACAACAATATTCCAACACAAAGTCGTAGCATTCTTTTTTTTTTCGTGCTTTTGCTAATGAGAAAAAAAAAGATTAGTGTTTTCCCTCTCTTCCTCTCATCATCACCTCTCCCACTAACACACGCCATCACCACTGCCATATTTACTTTTAGTGTAATTCTCTCCTTTATCAACACGACGTCACACAAAACACCGCAAATTACGGAAATATACCAGACCACCAGTTGCATCACATAGAACGTCGTCGGTAAAAGAACTAGAAAAAAGTGCCTAAACTTGGCATATTGTTTTATATAGCTTGTATATTTACTACACTACACTATACTACACTCCACTAATGCGACTGTTGATATGGAAAAAGAGATGGTGTTTTTATTGTTGGTGGTTCTGTTGGTATAGTGGTGGTTTGGTTCTTGCTCAAACCAACAACACTAATCAAACCAACACTCTGTTAAATGCAACACTTGGGAATAACACCGTAAATATCAACACTCCTAATAACAGCACTCGTAATAGCAGCAATCAAACAGTTGAAAGTAATTATTGTTGCTATTTCATGATAACTTGATGGGAGGAACTTAGAATTGTATTTACCTGGTCAAAATACCTCTGGTTATTATTTCCCAGAGTTGAGGAAATTATCGTTACTTTTGGGTGGTGGAGGAGAAAGACAGCAGGGTTATTCTCCAGGTCAATTAACCTTGGCAGCTTTGATAGGAATTGTCGTGGCTAGTTTATTATTAGCTTTGATTATCCTGGTAATGATGCGAATGATGTGGCAGACCAAGAAGAGAAGAAGACGAGGAATCTTTGTTGCAGGTAAAACCTCGTTATCCTAAAACAATCGAATAATCTGTGTGTGTGTGTGTGTGTGTGTGTCTTGGGAGAGAATAGATGTACCAATTACCCCACCACAGGCTTTTTTTGCCAATAGTCCACCTTTTCCTGGTGTTAGAAAACCTGCAACTCCTATGGATATTAATCTTTCTTCTCCGCTTGATCAAATGTCCAGTGCCACCAATGTAGCAGAAATAGACGGAGAGCTGAAATCAGTCACCACGGGATCTCCCACTGTGCTCCCAGGCCATGCGCGTATGAGTGAGGAGGTCAATTCTGTGCATCATCCGCAAGCAATGACGGTAGGACCGGATGGTAGCTTAAGACTGGCCTCTAGTAGTGGTGGCACCAGTGATAGCACGTCCGTAATGCATGACGCTACATTGAGCATTGATGAGAGCTCGCAGTCATCCATTCTGGTCATTCCAGTTAGAACCGACTCTACCTCGGAAGTAATCCGTTGAAATAAAAACATTATTTATTTTAATTTTTGGATTATCACTGTTAATTATTATTATTATTACCAGTGTGAACCGAATCCAAGTTCTCCCCAGTCTGAAGATCATCTGATCGCCCCCGTTTGAGGTGCACATTCAAAACGGGTCCTTTGTATATAGCTACGTTGGGAGCCGGAGTCGGTTAGAAACAGGAGTGAGTAAGAGAAGTCTGGGACTAGTCGATCAGATATTAGCAAGTGGCTTGCTAATAAATTACCTTTATTTCAATACTATCACTTTTACTGTGACACCAGGGATAATAATAATTATTATTACTGTCAATTATTATTAGCACTGTTAATAATAATAATTAGGACAAGGCAGAGGACAAAGTGATTATTGAAACAAAGGAGAGCGAGAGAGAGGGGAAATAAAAATGTGCAAAATAAACATTTTCATTTATAAAACACCGCCTCAATTAACCACCACCCGCCATCACCTCCTAATAATCACTACCTTTGTGTAAGTGTTTTTTTACTCCTTAATTATGGTTGATACACTCTGACTTAGTAATACCCTAATATGAGGTTCCTCATGCCTGTCTATATTATCGCAAGTCTCCTTTACCTAACCAACTCCTCACTTCACCATACTCCTCTTATCCACAGCAGCAGCAGTAGAACTAGAACGCGTAGAAAAAGTCTAGAATTGATCCCACTTTTAACTAGCACTCCTTCAATTATCACTCCCTCAAGCAGCAGTATCTCAAGCAGCGGTATCTCAAGCAGCGGTATCTCAAGCAGCGGTATCTCAAGCAGCAGCAATAATGATGATAATTCCGTATTGGTTGCTGAGAACGCTCCAGTGACACACACAGTTACGCCTTTAAGAGTAGCAGCACTTGCTGGAGTAACCATTGCTGGAGTACTGATGATGTTGGTGGTGACGCCCATTTGGGTAACCATGTGGTGGAGAAGGAAAAAGGAAGAAGAAGATATTAGAAGCAGGTTGGTTAAAAACGATATAGAAAGTAGGTTTATTTATTGTTGGACAAAGGTGTTGAGGTGTTAGGTTCGGTTCAGACTCCCATCCAAGCCTATTTACGAAAACATCTTTGTGCAGAGAATGACGATATTTGTGGTACCTTCTTCTCCAACACCCACAAGTCCTAATAAGGTGTGGTGGTAGATACCAAGTGGAATTCGTTTGTTTCAGTGGAATTGCTGACTAATCAACCATTCTTGGCACCACAACATCAATCAGTCAAATATTAATGTAATAAGAAATAATTATTATACATTTAAGAATAATTGATTGATACTGCCAACACTTTTGCCACAATCAACGCATCTTTTCCTGGTCAATAGTTTATCCCTGCAGGGTTGACAGAGGACATGACCGCAAGGAATGCAAAACCATAGGCTTTTACCCTGGAGCGGTTCTTCACACCCGCCAAGACAGACCACCCGATCCAATTCTCCCACATTACTACTATAGCCTGCTCTGCTCCTCTTAACCCTCCTCCTCCTACTGGTCTTTGGTCGTGCTTCTGGTGCTGAGGTGGGAAAGGAAGAAGCAGGGAATTCTAACCAGGGAGAAAAGGGAGATGGTGGTCTACTGTAGTTTTGACGAAAGGATGGTGGTGGTGGATCCCAGGACTGATTAAAGAGTTCCAACAGTCGCATGGCTAGTCCCAGGGGGGTGCTTCGTGGAGGTGCTGTTGCTGTTGCTGGTGCTGTAGAGGGTGTATAAGAAATAATGGAAACCTCCTCTTCCTCTTCTTCTTGTCTTGTTCTGTTGTTGTTGTTGTTGTTTTGACCATGACCTAGATGATGATGACCTTGATGATGATGACGACGACGACGACATTCTTGAATCACCACAACTTCTTCATCTGCTAAATCATCATCACTAATCACAATGGTCTCGGGGGTAATTCGTGTGGTGTGTGTTGAAGAGATGGTGGTGGAGCAGCAGGGGGTGTTGTCAAAAGAAGACGAGAGACCAGTGGTGGTCATCAATACAACAGGAAAAAGGAGAAGAAGAAGAAAGTGAGGGGCTAAAATCCCAAATTAGGCTAATAATTACTAATTTTATTAACTCATGCAGGTCAGTTGTGGGTATGCATACACGCAGTACCACCTCGAAAGACAGCATATAGGCTGTATGCGGGTGTGGGGTGTGGTGATACATTCTTTTTCACACCCTCTCTTTCTCCACCCATCCCTCAAACAAACAAATGACTGCAGTTTTGAAAGAATCAACCTTGGAACTAGCCAAAAGTGAAGGACTATCAAGGGGAGAAGGAGAGGGAGGGGATTGGAATAAGCCTGATCCGTTATTTGAGCAAAGAAAACAACAACTTTTGGAATCTTTTGTATCAGACCTGCCTGACAAGTCTCCCAAGGGCATGGTGGATACTCCGTTGGTTCCGTTGCTCAACTTGCTGAATGAACATGCCGACTATGTATCAACCAGTTCATGCTCTGGCAGAATAGTCATCTATGCAGATCCACTTCCTTCAACAGCAACAGAAGAAATCGTGCTAAAAGGAAAGAAGAAAAAGGGAGGAAAGTTTATAAATGTTAGTCATGAACCATTGCCAGAAGGACCAGACTGGCCAGACTGGTTAGGAGAAGGAGGATTGTTCAAGGACATGGAAACGGTATTTATTGAAGCACCTTCGCCTTGTTTAGAAGGGAGTGGTGGCTTGGTTTATTTCAAGTTTGAACCAATGGCAAGTTTTACCCCTAACTGCTCTAATTACGCCGCGGAGTGATAGATTCTACATGTTCAGTGCAGGTCAGTCACTGCAGCACAGAGATTGGTCCAAATTGCTTTACATGCTGGGTTTAGAAACTCGGGACTTACCCTGGCCTCTAGCAGTAACCGAGTAATGGCGCAGATTCGCTTGACCATGAAGTTGGATATCCCTCTGGGCGTCTTGGAAAGTGAAGAAAAGTGGCATTGCTGGGTGACACCGACGTATCTGGCCCAATTGGTAAAAGAAGCCAACCGTAAGATGCAGGAGAATCAAAGACAACGAGAAAAGTTGGAAATGTACATTAAAACGCTGTTCTTTCCCTGAAAAAGGAGTTTATCACATACTACTGCCACTACTACTACTGCCACTGCTACTACTGCGACTGCCAAGTCCTAACACTGAGCATCTTCTCCCGTAGCTTTGGTGTTCAGAATAAGTCCCACAATTAAACCATAAAGACCCAACACTTCAGCAAAAATCAGGATTAAAATCATTGCCACGTAGAGTCGCGGTTGTTGAGCAGTGGCACGAACACCAGCATCCCCGACAATTCCCACGGCAAATCCTGCAGCCAGACCAGACAAGCCGACACTCAAGCCAGCGCCCAGTTGAATAAATCCTCTATTTTATGCATTAGTTGGTAGCTCTGGGAGAAGGAAAAGGGGAAAGTACGTAAAGAGAGTCATACGCTTCGCCACTACGCACCAATTAGTACCAGGGGAGGGGGGGGGAAAAGACTTACATCCTTCAGTGATCAAGACTGAAACTACCAGACCGTAAATGGCAATGATACCCGCCATAATGACCGGAACAATGGCTTTAAACACCAGGTCGGGACGAAGTACACCCATGGCAGTCAAGCCTACGCCGGATTTGGCCGTTCCATAAGCAGCACCCAAACCTAGGCCCGTAGATTAGCAGGTGGGGAGGATCGTACAGGTAAAGACGATGGCGGCGGTGCAACCCATTGCTCCGAAAAAGGGAGCATACACTGGACAATATTCGCTCATGGTTGCTGCTAAAGAGAGGGGGTTTTTTTTTCCAGATGAAAGAGCGACGGGTTAAAAAAAAGATCCTGTGCTGTAATTTTTATTATTGCTCTCTACACACACCCTCTGCACACACTCTCTGCACACACTACACACACACGCCAATTGCACAACATGGAATATCATGGAACACCATGGAACATCACTGCAAATCACAATGGGACAAGGAAGAAAGGGTTTATTGCAACAACGCTCTTACAAAGTCTTCCAATGGGACCTGCGTCTGCCCAGCCATGTCCAAATCCTCCAAAATATCATCAATGTCTTTATCAGTCAAAGGTTCACCCAAGGAACCCATCATTCGCTTCAGCTCTCGGATATCGACATTTCCAGTGCCTTTTTTATCCAGCGCTTTCAAGATCTTGGTAGCTTGTTCATCGTTTTCTTGAGTCTTCATCTTTTTCGCCATGATGGTCAAGAAGAGAGGGAAATCAATCAAATTGTTGGGTTTCTTTCCTCCTCCGCCGCTATGATGTTCAGTCAGCAATTCCTTGATTTCCCGTTCTGATGGTGCGACATTGAGGGCTCGCATCACCGTGCCCAGTTCTTTGACGGTGATGTTTCCATCATGGTCTTTATCGTACATGCTAAAACATTCCTTGAAATCTACAATCTGGGCTTGTGATAATTCCATTTCTTTTTCGGTTATTGTTGTTGTTGTTGTTGTTGTTTAGGAGTGAAAAGATGAATGGAGAAAAAAAAAAGTATAAACAAGAAAAATATTTCCGAATTCTCTCTTCTTTGTGTGTGTTGTGTGTGTTGTGGTTGTAAAAAGTGTCGAGAATTCAATAAAAAGTGAGAATCATTGATAGGAGGAAAATGTCGATAAACTTTCATCACCAGGCGGAGGAGGAGGAAGAAGAGTTTTTCGATGCTTTGGAACAGGTTGAAGAACAAGATGCCACCATAATAGAAGGCATAAAGGGGGAAGAAGAAGTAGTAACGGACAAGACAGAGACAGTGGTAGACATCAAAGAAATACTAGCAAAGGCTCAAGAGTTGAGGCTGAAAGGAAATGAACAATTCGGCCAGGGTGACTGGGAAGCAGCCTTGTTGTTATACCAAGAAGCAATAAATAGTTTTCCCCCAAACACCAAATCGGGGGGAGAAGAAGAAAAGGCAGTGTTTTGGGGAAATCTTGCTGCTTGTCAAGTCAAACTAAAGAAATGGGAGGAGGCGGTAAAGAGTTGCACCAAGGCTTTGGAATACCAGGAAGACTATCACAAGGTCAGGCTAAGACGTGCTCAAGCCAACCAACAATTGGGAACTTGGTCAGCATTGACCGAAGCCCAGCAGGATTATGAAGCATTGGGCAAGTTGAAGGAATACCGAGAAAAGTGCGAAAAGCCACTACTCCTTCTCCCGGGACAAATCCAGCAACAGCGAGAAAAAGAGACGCAGGAGATGCTGGGCAAGCTGAAGGAGCTGGGAAACAGTGTTTTGGGCAAGTTTGGATGGTCAACGGATGATTTCAGCCTTGAAAGGAGAGCAGATGGAACCATGTCGATTGGGATCAATAAGAAATGAGTTATTATAAGAAACAACACCTCTTTCTACCGTTGCTGCTGTTGTTGTTGTTGAGAGCAGTGGTTTCAAAATCAACGCGGATGAATTCAGACAGCCGTTTCCGCATTTCCAGTTCTCTCATGGCGGTGTGTTCCTGAAGCTTCTTGGCCAACGCCTCAAACACCACATTGACACCTCGTCCTTCTTTGGCCGATGCTTCGTAGCAGAGCAATTTACCGCAATTTGAACGTTTCTCCTCACAAAAATCAGTTACTTGTTGTTTCAGCAAGGGAGAGGCACAGCCCAAATCTGTCTTATTTCCCACCACAGCTACGACTAATTGGGCCAATTCTACCGAAGATTCCATTTCCATCCACCTTCGCCGTGTCAATCACAAGTGAGCATTAATAAATAATACCATTCCTTTAATTCAATAAATGATGCTTCACAATTCACATCATAGACAAAAATCACGGCATGTGCACCACGATAATACATTGGTGCCTACCATTCACAACATCACTTAGCCGTAATCCCCAAAAGAAAAATAACCATTGAACGAAATCTCTCTTGTCCAGCAGTATCCCAAAGTTGAAGATGGATCTTGCCTCCATCACTAGTAAATCTAACCTCCCCTCGTTAAGATTGGGCCAAGTTAGGTAAAGGACTTGCATGCGTTTATTCATATAAGATGCACCAATGGTATTAGTCATGTCAGGGTTAAACTTGTTCTCAACGTATCTCGTTACCAATGAGGTTTTTCCTACATCTAGCCCCAAGCACAGTCACACTTTTACGGGAAAGGAGGTGAAATTACTGGAAGATCCCAGGATGACTACTTTCGCTTCCATAACGAAGATGATGGCGGTGGCGTGGGAGTGTGTGAGTATTGTGCGAGAGGAGATGATTAATTTAGTTAAAAAAATGTTTTCCCACGTGACACATAACATGATCTTTTGCAAAATTTGAACAAAAAAAATAAAAGACTAAAATACCCCGCCACTCCACACTCCGCACTTCACTCCGACACTCTCCACACCGACACTTCACTTCACACTGCACCGACCAGCACACCCACACCGCATCTACAAGCACACCACCAAAACAAGAGCAGGAAACATCAGCCCACATTGGGGTAATGAATTCGAAGCTGGTTATTTCCTGCAGCAGCAGCAGCAGCAGCAGCACGTCGACTAGCGAGTTTCCTTTCTATTTGATCTTCTATGGTACGACGATGAATGGAAGACTGAGAAGAAGGAGGACGAGGGGAATCTTTCATGGCAGCTTCATAACAAGGTGGAGGAGATCTAATCTGCATTGGTTGTGGCAATGATTGTGGCATCGATTGTGGCATTGATTGTGAATGAGTTGTAGGCGGCGTAGAAGGAGGAGGCGCTGTAGATTCTCGACATTTCCTCAAGCGACTTTCCAAGGCTTTCACCCGATCCAACATCGCTTCCACCGTCTTGGCAGCTTCGACTGTTTCCTTCTTTGCTTGTTTTTCTATGACCAGAGTGTCTTTTAACGCTGATTTGACCCGACTCATTGGTGGTGACGATGTGTAACTCTTGGGAACAGCGGTAGAAGGAGGCGGAGGAGGTTGTTTAAGCACAGTAATCTCATTTTGTTGATCTCTTATCTGATCCTTCAATCTTTGTACCACCATTACTAAGCGCTGTTTCATCACCACTTCATGCTCCAAAAACGTATTCCTTTCCATCAACGAAGCAGCCTTTTGTTCAGCATCCAAGCGAGAACTTTCCATGACACGCTGAGCTCGTTCCAATTCATCGTTCTCCAGTTCCAATGCTCGAGCTTTCTCCTTCCAATCCTGACTGCTGGCTTTCAACTGCAAGGATTCACGCTGCAGACTATCAATCGATCGATTATGCTGAAATTCCGCTTCATTAAATTTGGTCTTTATTATTGGTAACGATTAATATTTGGGTTAATGTACTGGAGAAGATACCTTCCATTGATCAATCTCCAATTGCATGGTATGGACCAGGTGGCGTAGTTCCTTGTTCTGCTTCTCACTAACCTCGAGAGAATGTTCCAGTTCTTCTTCGTACTCCTTACTCTCCAATTGATATTCTTCCAAGTGTTGTTGTGTTTGCACCAGGGCACCACGTAAGCGAGAGGAATATTGTTGTAAAAAAGCAACATGCTCATGAATACTATTGAATTTCCTATGGTCTGGGGATTAGTACTTTTGGTAAAAAAAAAAGCAATTACCGTTGATTGGGATTTTCACTTAGTAAATACTCGACAGAATCTTCCAAATCCCTATTCATTTTCACTTTCACTTGCACTACTACTATTTGTGCTATAGTTGTTTGTCGTCGTCTTTGTCGTCGTCAGGGATCGTTAAGGGTAAAAGCTATTTACAACCATTAGACACACCAGACAGATCAAATAAAACCGTACAAGAGGAAAATCGTAAACGATTTGATGACAAAAAGAGAGCGGGGGAAATCGACAAGGGGAGTAGATTTAGCGAGGGATGGTGTGGGTGGGTGTGTGGGAGAGAGCGGTAAATTCAGAAGGATGACCACGAGAGAGCCATGTTCTTCAAAACACTCCATTAAAATAATTAAATCACCTGACCTCACAGTGAAGAAAACTTCCTATAAGAAAAAACAAGATGAATGAATGGAGTCAACATTTAAAAGCAGCTACAATTTCCAGCATTTTAAACTGTTTAGCAGTACAACCACTGGAACTGCTAAAGACCCGGCTACAACAGCCAGGACAGCAGAAAGTGATGCAGATTTGTCGTAGGATTGTCAAGGATGAAGGGATTGGAGGATTCTGGCGAGGTATTCAACCAACTTTACTAAGGTCTGCCCTCAATCCTTCATTATTAAGATGTTGGGTAGAAATGTCCCAGGAACTGGTCTTTATTTGGTGTCGATTCAAGCAGCAAGGAAATCTCTCTCTCCCTCACTTACCTTATCGCCCAACATCCAAAACCTGGTGATTGGAGGGGGCTGTAGAGCAGTGGTTGGTTTTATCCTTATGCCATTTACCGTGGTTAAAGTTCGCTTGGAGGTAACCTTTTATCAGCGCTCAACTATCAAGAAAGAGTTCGTTGTATAATTACAGCAGCATGTACAACGCAGCGAAATCTATTTGGACTCAGCTAGGGATTCGGGGTATTTACTTGGGCTCAGGGGCCACACTGTTAAGAGATGTCCCCTATGCGGGGTTATTCCTGATGTTTTATGAACAATTCAAGCTTTTTTCTGATAATAACTCAAGCAGTCCCTGGATGATTAATTCCCTTAGCAGTAATTATTTTTGTGCCTAATTGATTATGCGCATCAGGTTTAACTGCGGGAGTTCTTGCTACCACCATGACGCATCCTTTTGACCTAATCAAGACCCGACTCCAACTAAACCCCGCCCTTTACAGAAACACCTTACAAGCGACGAGATTGGTGGTGAGGACAGAGGGAAGTAGAGCTCTGTTTACTGGGCTGAGCTTAAGGTTGGTAAGAAAAGCGTGGGGAAGTATGTTGTTATGGACATTTTACGAACAAATTATTCGCCATTGTTAAGCTTTGAGTTGTGTGAAACTTTTTTCGTGCATGAAACATCAATAATTCCAATGAATGGCAATCCACCCGTTAAATACTCCTCCTCTCCTCTCTCCAACCTGAGAAAAAAAACACCACCCCGTGCTCAACGAAATTTTAACGAAACTTTTTTCTCAACGCCCTTCCTTTCTCTCACAAAAAACATTTTCCAATTACCATGAATTTTCTTACGGTTGTGTCTCTTCTCTCCTCCTTGGCCCTTGTAGCCTCTTCTCCCCTCGGTAATGACCATCCTGACCCCAAAACAGTCTATGTCGAATCTCTTACTTATGGTGGTTCTGGCTGTCCTCAAGGATCTGTCTCTAAATCGATTTCTGATGACAAGACCGTCTTTACGCTCATCTTTGATCAGTACATTGTCTCCACTGGCCCCAATGTTCCCATCACCGAATCTCGCAAAGATTGTCAAATCAACCTCAACGTTCACTACCCCGGTGGTTTCACTTATGGAATTGCAAACATTGATTACCGTGGTTTTGCTCAATTGCCTGCTGGAGTCAGCGGTGTCACTACTAGCACATACTACTTTTCTGGAGAAACTGCTCAATGCCGCTCTGAACATACCCTTCAAGGTCCTTGTGCTAAAGACTACAATGTACGCGACTCTATCCCCGTAGCCTCCATGGTGTTCTGTCCTTGTGGAAAGGTTTCGCCTGTAAACATCAAGAATGCCATTTATATTTCAGGTCCTCGTAATGTCCCTGCTCAGCTCACCACTGATTCCATTGATGGTTCTTTCCAGCAAGTATTTACTATGCAATGGCAAAGATGTTAGTGTCTTTTACTCTTTGAATAAAATTAATTCTCCGTACATGTCCTTCTTACTTTACACACGCACACACACAGCCCTCTTCATATGTCACACTTCACTCTTAATATGACACACTGCGGAAGAATAGAACATTCCACCAAAAGTTGAACGTGGGAAATTGAAATAATCACCCGATCCCTTGGCAGTAATAAAAGCTTAGTTTGTTCTTGCTTTCCCCAGGGTTAAATACACACTTTACGCCACCAACATTGATGAACTTCTTTCTAGCCACCACTACCTTGGCCTGCTCCTTCCTAGCACTACTGGTCAGCTCAGTTCCTTTGGGTGATGAACGTCCTGATCCTAGCAAGGTGTACATCGAATCGATCAAATATGGTGGAACTGGCTGTCCTCAAGGCTCCATTGCCACCACTATTAATGATATCAGAACCACTTTTACCCTAATCTTTGATTCTTATCTCGCTTCTACTGGTCCTAATATTCCCATCACTGAATCTCGCAAAGATTGTCAAATCAACCTCAACCTTCACATTCCTGGAGGATTTACCTACAGCATTGGCAAGATTGACTATCGTGGGTATGTGCAGTTGGGTGCTGGAGCTACTGCTTCTTCCAAGAGTACTTATTACTTTTCTGGCCAAACCTTGCAAGCCGATTGCAATACTCCTTTCAAAGGTCCTCTTGTCAAGGATTATTTGATTAGCAATGAAATCCCCCTTGCTTCTTGGGTTTGGTGTCCTTGTGGTATTTCTACCCCAGTCAACATCAAGAATCAAATCTTGATCACCCCTGGTTTTTCTGGTCAAGCTAATCAAATCACCACTGATTCTATCGATGGCAAGGTTACTCATATTTACGGTGTGGCTTGGTCAAGATGTTAGTGAGCGCGCGCGCGCATAATATAAAGGCTTTAAAAGTCGACTTTTTTTGTTTCTCTCTCCATCCTCTCCACCCGCATCCTCATAACAAAAACAAATAGGCTGAATGGGAATGAAAAGAAATGCCAACAGTAGTAGAATTACTGAAGTTGAAGTGGGAATCCTTGCTTTTGTGAATCCTAACCTGGTGGGTTTCCAAGCTTTGGTCAAATCCAAGTAAAATTCAGCAACTTGGCCGCTAACAACACCTCAGACCAAGTGATTTCCAGGTAAATGAGGTAGATTTGGAAGGTCGAGTTGCAGGCATTACTTTGGAAGAGCCCTTACAACCCGAGCCTATGACTGATGATATAAAAGAACAAGAGGTACACTTTGAGTCATACTTGAACTCGTAGTAGGTGGTCAAGGAGAAAGAAGGGAGGGAAAAGTTGAAAGAGTTGGTTGGAATAGAAACATTTTCCCAATTGGAAGCACTAGCTGAAGGTGGTGGTGGTGGTGGTGGTGGTGGAGGTCAAGCAGTTCGTATTCAAGTAAGTGGAAAAACGTTCAAAATATCCTGGAAATGGTCGTTAAAAAGGTTGAAGCGTTGGAAAAGCCCCAAAGAACAGCCATTCATGTCAGCATTAAAGAGTTATTCCAACAAGCCCTGGTATCAAAGACGTTGAGTGAAGAGGGGGTTATCCTGGTGGAAGCTCGAGCAGCCATGGATAAACAACAACGACGACAAGCAGCAGCGAGAGAAGCACCAGAGTTTTGGATAAAGAGAGGAGGCGATTTCTGTAGATTCTGTCTTTATAAGGAAAACAAAGATACCATTGAAGCGATTTCCATTATTTGTAGGTCATTGGGACTTCATGCCAAGGTGTTTGGCTATGCTGGCACCAAGGATAGAAAGGCCTGGACTAATCAATGGGTAACGGCGTATCGAGTAAAGCCAGAAAAGTTATCCTCGTTGAATTCCCAACGATCGGACCTCAAATTAGGAAATTTTAGGTGTGATTAAACCAATCATAGTGTGAATTATGAGTGCGGGGAAATAGTATTGTTGATAAATCTCTTAAATTGGGAGAATTAAAGGGAAATCAATTTGTCCTGGTTTTAAGGTATTTCCCCTCCTTAATTATTATCAGGAGGGCTAATTTTAATTATTAGAGATATTTCTTGTTCAGAAGAGATATTAAGCGAATCTTTTAAATCTCTTCAAAATAATGGCTTTTTAAATTATTTCGGTATTTCCCCCCCCCCCAATTTGGTGTGGTTGATTAAAGGCGGGAAAAGGGTTACAGCGATTTGGTAGTTCCTCGCTTGGCACTAACAAGATTGGAAGTGCCATACTTCGAAAGGCTTGGAAAGAAGCTGTGGATTTGATCCTGATGCCCAGAGAAGGAGAAGCAGAGGATTTTGCCATGGCTCGTTCTTATTGGCAAGAAACTGGCGATCCCTGTTTAACCCTGTCAAAGTTTCCCAGAAGAGCAGTTGCTGAAATAGCCCTGTTGCAATTTTATGCCAAACAAGTGGATAATCGGAATAATCACGCCGGTGCTTTATTTGCCGTACTACTCCTTCTCCTCCTTTATCTATATTCTAAGGCAGGAATAATAGATTCCTAGAAATCTTAGGATGATGTATGTCCATGCTTATCAGTCGTACCTATGGAATCAGGCCTGTTCAGAACGCTTTCGACTTTACGGGACCAAGGTTGTGGTGGGAGATTTAATTGGCCTGGAAAGAGAAGCAGATGAAAAGGTATTCCCATACTTGATAACGTATAAACATGTTGTTAGGTCATGCGAGTGAAATTATTAACAGAAAAGGATGACTTGACTTGTTATGCCATTGAACAAGTAGTCCTTCCTATTCCTGGCTGGGAAATACAATATCCCACGCATGAATTACGTGAATATTACCAATGTCTAATTAAACAGGATGGTTTGGATACTTTGGGAGTTTTTGCTGAAAAGGATCAATCTTCAAAGTACTCTCAAGGTCAACTATGTATAACTACTACTTTGGGCTAGAACGTATTGTACACCAGGAAGTTATCGTTACATCTTGGCCAAACCACAAGAACTGCGTTGGTATTACTACAAGAATTAAGAAGTGTGGGACTAATAGAGAGAGATGTTTAGGGAATCTATCGAAGGAAATATCCGATTATGGCTAACACTTGGTTCCAGTCAATATTGCACCATGGCTCTAAGGGAAATAATGCGAGAATAAATAATTAATATCTTTTCCCCATCAGCTGATTCACCCGGATTCACAACTTTTTTTTTGCCCTTCCTTGTAACTGTGTGTAAAATGGTAATAATTTTCCCTGAGGCTAAAAACTATTACCAGACTGAACTAAGTGTGCAACAACGAGCCGATTTCAAGGAAGCCTTTACATTATTTGACAAGGACTGTGATGAAAAGCTTTCCATCGAGGAAGTGGGAACTGCCATGCGAGCTTTGCATCAGAATCCCTCCGAAGCCGAGTTGGCTGAATGGGGAGGTAAATCCGGGGGCATGATTGGATTGGATGAGTTTCTTCGGTTAATGGGCTTGAAGATTAAAACCAACGAAGCGGAAGAACAAGCGAAACGCGCCTTTCAAGTATTTGACCGAGAAGGAAATGGATATTTAAAGAGTCATGAATTGAAGCACATTATGATGAACCTGGGAGATAAGCTTAGTGAACAAGAGGCGTAAGTTTCTCTCGCCTTCCCACCACCACCACCATCACCATTACTCTGGTTCTTCTCTCTCTCTCTCTGGACACACTCTCAATACAAGCACCCAAGGATAAAAACACTAACAAACATGCGGGTAGAAATGCAATGATCAAGGAAGCGGATGTCAACGGAGATGGGAAAATTACTTTGGAGAGTTTCTTAAAAATGATGGTAATTTTTATTTTTATTTTATTAGAGGTGAAAATAAATAAAGGCTTAATTATGCGATACTGATTTTTTCTCTCACTAAACTGTAGTAATGACAGACCCATCTCCGTCACCGTCTCTGCATATCCAACCAAGGCCGCGAAAACATTCATTGCCCCCGCTTGACGATATCCTCAAACTAAACGAAGACCAGCTCTTGGTGTATCCTGGTCTTGTGGAGGAAGCTGAGGAAGATGCCTCCTCCTTCTCCATTCCCTCTACTCCCAAAGCCGGCTTTTGTATAGAATGCACTGATCAGCCCGCCAATGTGTTTTGTGAGAATTGTGAAGAGGATTATTGTCAGGTTTGTTTCGACCTCATCCATCGCACCGGCAAAAGAAGACAGCACACCAGGAAATCCAAACTAATGAGCGCCGAGGAATTGGACCTGGCTGACCGACGTTCTATTCGTTCAGCCATCAGTACCAATGGCACCTTGGCTAATCTGACTAAAACTTTGGATGAGCAATTAAATGGAGCATCTCTTGACTTGAAAAGCATCATTATTCAAAACGATGATCGATCTTTTGGTGATTGGATAACTGAAAGGTTTTTTTTACTTTACTTTTTCCCTAATTCTGAACTTTGTGTCTGTGTTTAGAGCAAAATACATTCCTGTACGGTTAAATCTTCAAGAACGAAAATTCCTACGCTTGTACTACTTGTGGGTTGAACATTTCTTAAAAGAGTGGTGATTATTAGGCTTGAGGCTGCGTTGAATGTTAGTGAATACACCGACAAAATAGACGTCTATTTCTATGGCAGTAAGACTAAGCGTGTGGTTAAACAGATTAAAGACATTTGTGCTATTCTTCTCGGCCTGGTTGTATCCTGGTAATTCTTTCTTCTAAGGTGGATCTTACATCTTTGCAGTGATTACAAAGCTGGGCAGGATTTGGTGCAAAACAAAACTTTCTCTGATAACGCTGCTTTTTTTCAAGAAATCTTTGAAATTGGAAGACGTCATAAAATTATGAATCCTGAAAAGATGAGATCAGCTTATGGAAAGTTGATGTACATGCTACAGGTATCCTTTCTTCCTTCGCTTGATTATCACCTTGCTAAGCTCTCTTTTTATAGGATTCCGTTCATGATGAGGTTCAAGAAACTTTGGAATTTTCCCTGGTTAATCCCATCAAGACTGTCCATAAATTCTTGGAAGATAGAAACTCCTTGCCCTTGCTGTATGATGAACTTTTATTCACTGCTACCAAGGAAATTGTTGCTGAGGGTCGCAAACGCGTGGAAATAGACGCGGAAATTGAACAAAAGGAACGTGCAGTAAAAATATTAGCAAGGAGATATTGTAATTCGGCTATTTCCATGGAAGAAATTAGCCAGTGTCTTTATAGCATTGGGGATAACCACAGCTATCTTCGGGCAAACCGAGATCCTTGTGACCGGATGATCGCATTGTTGAAAAAGTATTTCCATCCAGAAAAGGTAGAAACGGGCTACTCCTTGGCCATTCAGTGCAACAAAGATCAGGCCAGGTTAACCCACTCGCATGATACTCAGTTTCTCTACGTATTGCAAACCCTGCAACTATGGCGCGAGATTCTTCATGAAATGTTTATGCTTTGGTCCTTGGCTGACCAGGATCTCCTTAGTGGAACTAACCTGTACCGGCTCAAAGATACCGGCCAAGGGTTGCAACGAGTTCAAGGATGTCCTCAGGTTAGTAGAGTGATTCATCGAATTTTAAATGTAGCACAAAAACGCATTGGGTTTTGGGTGGGATCATCAGTTGTACATTTGGGTAATTGTTCCTCATCATCAAGTGTCTAAGAAGTAATAATTTCTGAACAGGTGATAAAAATGTCCCCAATGCATTGATTTTTATTGACAAGTATAACCAAGTTCCTCGTATTCTGGCACCGATTGTACGATGTATCGATCAACTGGAGAAATCGCGTGATTCTTATCCGGATTTATTCAAGTTTGCCATTACTGCTTATGGCGGATTGGACACGCTGATTAAATCGATTCTGGTGGACTTTTTCCGTCATGCTTTTGATGGAAGTGGCGCAGATAATTTTTTCGACGCTGGTTCTTGCATTGACGGCAGGTTAACGTCAGCATGGAATTGTAATTATTTATTCCCTTTCTTTCTTTACTAAGAGTTATTAGGGTGCTCAAACATTGAGAAAAAGTCTTATTTTGCTGCATTTCTATTAACAGTGAGTTCCCCTTCTCCTTTGTATGGTACTTAAGGATGTAATAGGGATTTGTGGGATTTGACGGTGAAGGCTTCAACTAGGACTCTACTAAAACAACAAGAAGTAGTAGCAAAAGTTGGTTCTATTCATCTCTAGGTGTAGTAGTAGAGGAATGAGAAGAAGAAGCAAAGTATGTTCTAAGCACTATTTTTATCAGTTTAAAATAAATAGCTGTTGATGGCTTACAATCACAGCCACAAGCCTCGTGTGCCAATAATTCTTTCTTTAGCTTTAAAAGCTCCACCTTTAGCCATTCCACCTGTTCTTGCAATACATCCCTGGTTTTCTGGGAATCAACCACTTTTTCTCGCAATTCTTGCACTTTTTGCTTCTTCTTTTGTCGACATTTTATTGCTGCTAATCGATTACGCTCGAGAAAATCCTGTCTATTATGCTGCCACCCGCTATCTACTACGCTTTTACGCTTTCTACTACCTACCTCATCACCACTTCTGGGCGGAAGTTGTAGGTTTGGGAGAAGGACCTTGACCGAGGAAGAGGGAGGAGTGGGTTGGATGGATGGATAGGGTGTGAGAAGATTACTAAACAAACCAGGCGAAACCAGGTTATTGTCCAAATGACGAGTGGGGGTTAAAAGTTCGTTAAAATCAAGGGAGAGAAAAGACATGCTGATGACGTCACCCCTCTCCCTTATTCCCCTTGTTCTATCAACACCCAGTCAGCTGATTCCAGATCAGATGTTCATCACTAGATTTCCCCCCTACTTTGTTACTGCCCCTGTCAAGAGATGGTTGAAGGCCGATGCCAAATTAACCACCACAAGTGTAAGGAGAGAAAGAGGCGCATATTTATTCAACAACTGGGATTTTGTCAAGAAGCTTCAACCTGCTTTTACCAAGCCTCAAGCAGTGGTCATTGCTCATGAGCTGCAACTGCTGTTGCAAGAAGAAATAAACCGCTTATACGCGGAACATTTGGCCAAGGCTGAACTGGATCGCCGTAGTCATCAGCTCAAGAGAACCTTTACCGAGATGAGGACCGAGCTGCAATTACTGCATAGGAATGATGTGGCCAAGCTCAGAAATGACCAGAGTAGAGTAATCTCCGAGATTGACCGAAGAAGACAGCGGATTAGAGAAGATGTCGCTAGTGTTAGGACAGAAATGAGTGTGGAATTGAACACAAGAAAGGTGGAAAGCAGAGAAGAGCTCAGACAACGCATGGACAAAGCCAAGGAGCTGGAAGAACGATGGATGATCGGAGTAGCAGGGGTTAAAACACAAATGGAAGCTACGAAATGGGAAGCCACTAGAAATGGCCTCAGTAATCCCCTTTTTAATTGGTAGAAGTTTATTGACGTCGTCATTAGTGTTGGTGTTTTCCACTGCTTCCGTTCTCTTATTGGCGCTTTATTGGATTCTCTAGCGTTTAACCCTAAAAGAACACGCTCACTCTGATTTTTATCCCACAATTTGTACCATGTGTATTTCTTCCTCGCCTTGGCTTGTCCCGGCTTCTTTCTTTCTACCGTTCGCCAGTCGTGCGAGAGTTGGTCGTTCTTCTTGAGATAAACTCGTAATTCCGGCTGATACAGCGCCAAGGCTCGGGCAATGGCGAGTTTGGCTGCTTCCCGTTGTCCTTTGACACTCCTCCGTTAGTACTCCCCAAGTTAATCTACCGGTTGTTCCCCCGCCTCGGACCAAACACCAGACATTATATCTCCCCACCATGTCGGTCAAGGAAAGCGGATACACCACTTGTTCTGCATCTTCCATCTTTACAAAATACTCTGATAACGGCTTTCCATTCACCAACACCTGTCCCGTCTCTTTAGCGGGCACTATCCAAGCCCTGCAAGAGGCAGATTTGCGCCATCCATACGCGTAAGCTCTCCCCCATTCATCCACTGCCTCTGCTTGGCTAATCACCTTGCGTACCTTCAGCGGTTTCTCAAACGCTGCCAAGAAATCTCGCAATTCCGCCTCTGCTGTATAAGCTGGCAACCTAGCCAATGCCAGGACTCGCTGACTAACCTTGCGATGTTCCGAAACCGTCAATGGAACATTTAGCCCCAAAAGATTGCTCAAAACTGTCCGACTAATCATGCCCCTAAACAAAAGTGTCTCTCCTGAACTCTTGGGGAGGTTTCGAAATCTTTCATGAAAAAGTTCCAATTGAACCAACAACGAGTGGTACTCGGGACGCGCAGTGAAAAAGGCCGGCGAGGCTGGAAGTGGTTCATGACGCACGGTTGGTGCTGGAAAACTGGAGGCTATCCCTGCTACTCCTCGGTTCTGACCTTGAAATCCGCTTATTAGCAAATTCCTCAAACTTTTAACCGTAAACATTTATCCTGTTTATTTTTATAATTGTAATCATTGATTATTTGCCTTAAATAGTCCAATCACGAAAATGTATAAAGTGGCAAACATTAATAACAAGAATTTGTTGGTGAAACTAGTCCTTAAAGTACGCTCCTCGACTTGGATCCGTTGTGAAATTATCACTCTCCTAAAAATACAACAATATTTCTAGGGGAAGTAATTTTGGTAAACCATCACTCCTATAAGTTAGCACATGGGAGTTGGAAATAAAGAATGAACAGACTTACAGAAGCAAAAAGATTTTATTACTATCGTTCGTCCTATGGGGTTTTCTCATTTTAAACCATCTTCGTGAACTCGTCGTCGTAGACAACTCATTGTTGTATCTGCGACATTTTAACTGGTGCTTCGGGACAGGCCTAAACGGATCGAAAACGGGTTAGGTATGTCCGTAAAAGAATCAACTACGGTCAATGTGAATAACATTCCTCTACCCCCACCACCCAAATTTATCGGTAAATAGTGTCAAGCCTGAGGCTTGGGAAAGGAGTAGTAGAAAGTCCGAAAGGGGAGTGTGA
>QZWR01000196.1:17500-28658 GCA_004114325.1 Zoophagus insidians | reverse complement strand
ATTTTATATCAGGAGGTTGTTGGTTCGATTCTGGCTGTGTAATGAGCGTACATTTCGGACGCTCATTACAATCAAAAAGCGAGGGAATTGTCATTGTTGATAAGTAAAAATTGTCAAAAAAATGTGAGCAGGGTTGGATAAGTTAGAAAAAAAATCTCACCAATCAGAAAATAATGGCCATGAGCTGGGATCAACCAATAAGAGACTGGCGCCCGCAAAGTCCAAGAGCTCCCAGTCATAAATATATGAGTACTTTTTGAAATATTTTCATTTCACTGAGTACTTCTTTAAATATTTCAGTTTTACTGAGTATTTTTAAAAATTCCCATTTAAAATATATATTTCCAATAAGTGAACAAATTCGAGACACAGTAGCCGTAGGCGACGGTTAATGGCTCGTTCAATTATTAATTATTAGTCTTCACATTTGCTATAAGGTGTTTTTAATGGAGAATAGTCAGCTGTATCTCAAAAGTTAATTAATTCTCATCAAAAGTAAAGTAAGTAGCTATAAATTCTTTATTCCTCACCATGGTCGAATGGACAAAGGAGAAGTACTGACACAAAAGGTTTCATCATGCCAAACATTAATTGCTTCATATTTAAATCTCAAGATTTCGGTTTTATAAGCCAAGGGTTCGAAGGTAATGGTTGCTTCGATGGTGGTTCCCCAATGATTTGCGCGTGGCCGCTGGTTTGTAGAACATTCTTGAAAAGTTACACTTCTCACTTCAATTTCCGGTTGTAGTCCATTTTTGCTTGACATGATGACAGAAAACCGATGCTTGGTGGCAGTATAGGGGACGGAAAACAGTTTGACCTTGAATTGACTGAGAGGGCTAGCAAAGTAACTTGGTCTTTATCCGTATGTCTCTAGGGTAGAGCTTGCACCATCTTGGACACAACGTTGAAAGTTTACACTCATGAGGGATAGAGCATGTGCAGTGCTGGACATTGTCACGAAGTGTTGGAAAAGTGTAGTGAAGAAAATTCTCATTTCAAATGGGAAATAAGTGAGGAAGTTCTAAAATGGAGAGGGTGGTGAAATGAGTTTAGAGAAGAGCAGGGAATTGAATCTATAACCTTTTTCCGTTTTTCAACACTTCCACTTGCAACAAACCTCAACAAATCGCCATTGACTGGTATATCGAAAATGTTGACTCTGGGTTATGTTGTCACTGCCATGCTATTGTTGTTGAATATTGTATCTGCAGTTCCTCATCGTCGTCACCGCCTCTTGACTCATTACGGACAATCTCATAACTGATGCACACTAAGGCAGATTTCAATAAAGAAAGTTATCTCTCAAGTGATCTTTTTTATTAAAAGGGTGAAGAAAGAAGTATGGATAAAATACGAAAATGTTTAATTATACAAGAATTGACAACCAGTCAAGACAATCAACTACGCTTGAAAAAGCCTTTAAAACTTGAGGGGCGTTTCTTTAAATCTTCATCGAGGACCAGGGTTCCATTTACAATTTTTATCGGACGACCACCACCCATAAGGACCATTTTAGGCTGAGTGGAGGGAATCTCCTTGACTTGACAGCCGACCTCGCGCAAATCATCAACCACTTGTTGCATAAAGGCTTTGTCAGCTTCTTCTCTCTCTTGCTTTTCCTTCAAGGCTCGTTCTTCTTCAGTTAATAGCTCAATGATCTCTATACCGGTAACAGCCACACCCACCATTTGCAAAAGTCGGGGCATGGCGTATCGATAACCAAGATGTCCCTTCAACTCCAAGGAAGCGTCGAAATTCTCCAAATTCTGAGTGAAATTGATTGCAGTTAAGCCAGCAATGGGTTGCATAACCACAGTTCGATATAGAAACCCCAAAACCCAGTCATTTTTGTGATATCCATTGAGGAATCTTCCAGCTACTACACTGGCAGCAGATTCCCATTGTGCTTCGGTTGCAGTAACAGGAGCACCAAACATGAAAACATCCTCAATAATACCAAAAGCATTCATCCTGGCCAACTCCAATAAAGCGTAAAAGATAACTCGCGCACCCAAAGAATATCCGATCAAAGTAACCGGGCGATAACCGTGATGATGATTGATCAATACATCCGCCAACAACTAATATTCACCGAATTAATAGCCCGTAAAAGGAAATTACCAAACCAGCTTTTCTTGCCCTGTCCAATCCCACCGACCAGGGATTATCCACCAAGTAACCCAGCTTGGTAAGAGCAAGTGGCCAAGAAAGCCCAGCCATCAAAGTACTAAGGAGAGTATGTCCAAGGGCAGTTTGTATGGCTTGACCTACCAATTCGCCTGCTAATAATTTTAAAACATTATTTAATTCTGTCAACATTTCTGGCTCCCATTCCAAACAAACGACATCGCCCATCATTTTGGCGTCAATTGTGCTAAAAGGCAACCAGAAATCCTCTAATTGTGAGAGCATTCCACTAATGCTTATAATAACGTTCGTGCGTTGTTCATCGTGGAGTGGTTGAAAGCGGAAATGGCTAATACCAGCAATCCTCTTTCGCATCTTGGAATTTGCTAAACCCCCTCCTGTCAGCACTCCTCCCGTGGTAATTAGTGCCACTCCTCCGGCATGTCCTAAGAATGCTCCACTTCCTGCTACACCAATCCCGGTTAGTCCTGCGGCTATTCCGGCTCCAATCACGGGGGCAAGAAGACCTGCGGAAAGGCCTAGAAGTAATCCTCCACCCACTGTGGCCAATCCCATGATGGCCCAACGAGCACCGGTTTTCACTTCAGTCTTTGCCATGCCCACTGCATCAGCATCTCCTTCCAGCGTTTCTGCTAAAGTCTCAACAACTTGTCTAGAAATATCTCTTTCTATTTCTGTCACTTCCCACCAGCTGACATCCAGACATTGTGCTACTTGTCTTAGTAAAATTCTTCCACGTGAATCATAAGCTCCATCAGTAACAATTATTAGGAATAAATCAGTAAGAATAATACTTCTAATATCTTTTTTCCCTTTCTTTTAATTCACACTCTTTAATTAGAAAGAAAAAACCTTGAACTTTTGCTTCTTCTTCTTCATCCTCTTTTTTTATCTTTTCTATGGGAGAAAAGCTGAATCGTTTCTGTTTAAAATTGATTTCATATAAATTCCCCAATGGTTCCTCATCGCTGCTTTTGGGACTTTCTGACCTTGCGTTCAACCAACGGCGATGTTTTTGCAAAGAAGATATGGTACAATCCACTGAATGAGGCCTGGATAATTCGCCTTCTTTTGGTGCAATTGGAATAGATATACTTCTCGTCAAGGAACAAGTTCTAAGCTTTTGTTGCCAAATGGTTCTGGCCAAATCTTTGGTGGATAGTTGATGAGCATTCATCTTTTCAATCATTTTTTGTTCTATTGTAGGAATAAGAGAATTTCCTTCCACTTGTGGTGATAAGATACGGTACCTTCGGGAGATATGTTCATTCGAACGTATAATTTTCTCAATAATCTACGCGCAAAGTTCATGGCACTGGCGAAAGCAATGGTTCGTTCATTCCCATTAGAGTCCCGTCCTGTATATGTGTTTGCCAAACACAGATAGACCAGACTAACGTAAGCTAATTTTTGTCTTTCACTTAGATTAATAACTACTTCTGGACGGTCTTGAAGCAGTGGTGGTAAATGTTGCAGATTTTCAACTTGAGTCTGTTCTAATATCTCCTGATGAGCATTTTCAAGTGTGTCTGGTCCAGAAGGAACTTTAAATGGAACTTGTTCATCAATCATTTCTACCACATCTACTTCTTCTTCTCCTTCTGGAATAAGTGGTGGTGGTGGGGATTTCGATAATTCATCACGAACTTGTTGACCAGCTTGTCGAAGTTGGGTTAGAAAATCCTCTTCCTTGACCATTTTAAAGTTGAAATCGCCACCACCGTCATCGCTCCAGTCAAAATCATCCTCATCCAAGTATTGCCTAATTGTGGTAGTTGCAGTACTTTGGACTTCAGGAACATTATCAGCAGATAGCAAGTTTACTTGTTCTGCTACTGCCATGTCATTCTGGTCGTCCATTTTAGACTTTGAGGTTTTTGGTAATTCTTGCCTACACGTGACCAAAGATAGTTAACCCTGGTCTTGTAGTTCAAGTCATTTGCTTCCTTCCCCCCATCTCAGTCGCAGCGTCAAGAGCAAATCCCAAATTTGGTTGAACTTTATCTGAAATGTTGCTTTACGTAGATATTATTTCTGGTATCCGGTGTTCTCTCAGCTCTTTATTAATCAAATAAAGGTGATGAAATGTTCAGTGATGCATTTCCCCTGAAGGAAATCGACGACGTTGCTTTTGAAATCGACTGTTCCACGATAAGGATTAAAAAAGGTGCCGATGTGGATATTGGTGCCAACCCCTCAGCTGAAGAACAAGAAGAGGGTGCGGAAGATGGGGAAGAAACGGTCAACAATGTGGTTCACTCCTTTCGCCTTGCCCAAACCACTTTTGACAAGAAATCCTACTTGTCCTACATCAAGAGTTACTTGAAAGCAGTTAAGGAGAAATTGCCAGCAGATAGAGTTGCTGATTTCGAAAAGAACGCCACAGGATTGGTTAAAAAGATTGTGGCTAATTTCAAGGATTACGAATTCTACACTGGTGAAAGCATGAATGTTAACGGAATGGTTGCTCTATTGAACTATAGAGAGGATGGTATCACTCCTTATTTCACGTTCTTCAAGGACGGTCTTAAAGTCGAGAAATTGTAAAACATTTCTTGCCTGTTAAACTGCTTAATTAAAATGAATTCTCTTTATCAATTTTATATTTTGGCTCTCTTACACACACACTCTCTCTCTATATAAATATATTTGTAATTAAAGAAGAGTACAGTAAAAATTATCCCACAATTCAAAGTCTTAAAAAGTTGGATGTGGTTATGCTCTTGTTTACAGATATATTTAATTTCTTTACCCAGTAAACAAGGACTTCCAACGTTGAGTGTCATCCTCATCAGCAGGTTTGCAAAGGCACAAAACGCACTTCTTGTTTTATATAAAAGATCGCCCTCCTTCACACCTTTTACTCTTTATCAGTAGCGTTCAAGGTACTAAAACGTTGGCTAAATCTTCCTCACTTATTGTTAAAGATGCTTTTAACAGTTCACAGTCGTCGCTTCTACCCCCGAATCCTCTCCACATTGAGGCCATTCCTGTATACCGGCAAGCGTTACATCGGTATCACCACCCCTTGGTTGTAATTAAGTTTTAGCCTTGCAAACACCAAATACTGGAGATGATCCTTTGAAGCACTATGTACGCTTTAAATATTGGCATTCTGGACAGTGTTAGACTACTGACATTACCGAAAAGGCGTTGGCTGGGAAGTTGGATCCAGTTATCGGACGCGATGATGTAATTAGACGTACTATTCAAGTGTACGCTGTCTTTTCTCTGGCTGTGCTTAGATGTGGATGTTTAGATTATGCAGAAGAATAAAAAACAATCCTGTTTTGATAGGAGAAGCTGGGTATTTATTTATGCCTTCTCTCCGTATTGTGTGACTAACTATATTAATTGCAATCATAGTGTTGGAAAAACTGCCATTATTGAAGGCTTAGCCCAAAGAATTATTAATAAGGAAGTCCCAGATTCCATGAAGGATAAGAAGGTTCTTTCCCTGGACTTGGCTGTACATCATTTTTTGTAATCTTTTCCTTCACATTCTTTTGCTAGTCTTTAATTGCTGGAGCAAAATACATGTATCTACAGTTGTTGATTGATTGGTATTAACAATTGAAAGGGGAGAATTTGAGGATCGATTAAAAGCAGTAGTCCAAACTGTTGAAGCATCAAATGGAGAAATAATCTTGTTTATTGATGAGCTTCACATGTTGATGGGACTGGGACGTCAAACCTCAGCCATGGATGCTTCTAACATGTTAAAACCAGCTCTTGCAAGAGGAATACTAAGATGCTGTGGTGCTACCACTACTGATGAATATAGAAAGGTTAAAAATTCCCCTACTTTCCTTAGGCGGAATTATATAGTATGTGGAAAAAGATGCTGCATTAGCAAGAAGATTCCAACCAATATTAGTAATCGTTTGATATAATTAATAATTCACTCGCTTTCTAGGTAGAAGAACCCAGTGTCAATGATACCATAACAATTTTGAGAGGATGTGGGTGTTTTAATCCATGAATTACTAACGCTGGGATAGTAAAGGAACGCTATGAGGTGCATCATGGTGTAAGAATAGCAGATAGCGCACTAGTAGCTGCTTCTCAACTGTCTAATCGATACATAACGGAGAGATTTCTACCCGATAAGGTTTTTCCTTTTCCCCCTGGATTGTAGTACTGTATTAATCATTATTAAAAGGCCATTGATTTGGTGGATGAAGCCTGTGCAAAACTTCGATTGCAGCAGGATAGTAAACCCGAGCAGATTGAACTATTAGATCGAATTATAATGACACTGAAAATTGAGCTAGAGTCATTGAAGAAAGTATTATTTATCTTACAGTTGCTTATTTGCAAAAGGAGGTGGATTCTGCTTCTTTGGAACGAAAACAAAAATTGGAATTGGACCTATCCAATAAGCAAAAAGAATCTAATGAATTAACCGAGATTTGGCATGTTGAAAGGTATCCCCCGCACCCTCAACTTATTCGCTATTAGGGAAAAATTGGAAAAGGTCAAGAAAGCACAACAGCAATTGGAAAAGGCAAGAATTGATTTGGAGTTGGCGCAAAGGAATGGTGATTTCTCCAAAGCCAGTGAATTACAGTATGGGGTCATTCCCACGTTGAAAAATCAATTACCAGCCGAAGAAGCTGAAAGGTGCTTGCTTCTTTGGCACTATTAATACTCGAGAAATATGCAGTAAAGGACAATTATTGCATGAACATGTCGATTCGGATGATATCGCTCAGGTCGTATCTCGAGCTACAGGAATTCCTGTCCATGTAATTTGAATTTTCTCCTTAGTCTTGATCCCTCGAGCTAGGCGTTGATGCATAATGAACGTAAACGTTTATTGGATATAGAAAAGGAATTGTCCAAACGAGTTGTTGGTCAGGATATGGCCATCAAAGTCGTGGCTGAAGCCGTCAGATTGAATCGAGCAGGGTTGAATAATCCCAATCGGCCAATTGCTTCGTTTATTTTTACTGGACCCACTGGAGTTGGTAAGGTATGTGATATCATTTGCCTGTTTATTTTATGTCTGAAAAGACTGAACTTTCTAAAACTTTGGCCCAATTGCTCTTTGACTCTGAACAAGCTTTAATTCGACTTGATATGAGTGAATTTATGGAACGGTATCATCTCTCTTGTCTTGGCTAATCCTTAATTCTGTGACAGATTCGCGGTTTCTCGATTAATTGGCTCACCCCCAGGTAGGGCACCCTTTCCAACACAAAACTCAAATGGGGTAGGATATGTGGGCTATGATGAGGGTGGTGAGTTGACTGAAGCCATTAGAAGAAAGCCCTATTCTGTTCTTCTGCTTGACGAGATCGAAAAAGCCCATCAAGACGTTCCACATTTATTGCTTCAAGTCTTGGATGAGGGCAGATTAACCGATAGCAATGGACGTCGCGTTGATTTTAGAAATGTGATTATTATAATGACTTGTAATCTTGGCAGTGGCAGTTCTGACCCTATAAGGGCAATCAAGTCACACTTTTCACCGGAATTTCTTAATCGTGTGGATGACATTGTGCGCATTTCTGCACCAATCTTTACTGAGAATGGATTTTAGGTCAACTTTAATTCACTTCCCCCCAAGGCAGTTCGAAACATTGTGGAGCTTCGTTTGAAGGAAATTCAAGAAAGAATCCAAGATAAGCGTATCAAATTGGATTTGGAGGAAAGGGTAAAGGATTATTTTGCGGAAAAAGGATATGATCCTGCCTATGGAGCTCGACCCTTGCAAAGAATTCTTCAAAAAGAACTATTATCCCCCTTGGCTGTAAAATTGATTGATGGCTCCATTAAGCCTGATTCTACGGTCCTGGTAACTTGGAGGAATGATCAAATTAGCATTACTTCAAAACAATAAAACCGCTATTGTTTGACCTCGCAAACAAATTTTAGCAAGGAAAATCTTGCAGAAATCAGTATATTATTTTCTTACACTAGCACTATAGAGAAAGGGAATTAATGAGAGAAGTTTAACTTCTATAATCGGCGACATCTTTGTTTGGTAACATGTTACTAGAGAGTGGAACTTCGTCACGAGTATGCAGGACCATTATGCTTGCTTGACATCCTCCCATATCCAAGGCATGGACCAGATGCCCCAAGGCTTGAGACTCATTGGCGGTATGCATCAGGGGAAGGATGACCATATCCCATGGTTTGGTCCAGGATAGATGGCCCAATAGTTCAGTCTCTGTCGCAGCTTCCTTGGTGGGGATATTAAAATCTTTCTGTAAAGCAGACAAAAGTCTTCCAGTGACGGAATTATTGGACAAGTTCTGCAAAAACAATTCACCATGCAAAATCACTTCCGTTATGCATCCTTTAGAGGCAAAATGACCACAAAAGTTAAGGGATACGGTATCTTCCGTAGATCCGGTTAGTACTACCACAACTTTCATGACAGAGAATTGTTGAATATTGGTGGTTTTTCTTTGAAGTTGGAATTGCATGGTGGTGCTGCCTTCGATGGGTTTTTCTTCGTCACTCTGAACATGAAGGCTAGAGTATAATAACCCACGGTCCAACATAACGGCTACGGTAGTACGCAAAGGAACCTTGGTTAACAAACCGCGAATATTTTCAATCTGTTGACTTCCCAACTCGGTAGAAATATGCTTTTGCAGCTGAGCTGAACTTTTTTGTGAGTTTTCCGTATCACCTCCGGTGTCGTCAACTAACCTGATGGGTAAAATGCATAAATCTGCACAATCTTCCTCGGCTTGAGTAGCGATGACAGAGGAGTAATGTTGCGGAAGCGCCAAGGTAAGGGTGCATCTAACAGCAAGGTTATAAGCAGTTGAGAGAGTGTGAACAATCTGCGCAATAGGATCATTCCTAATGGATTGTTGAAAGTCGGTAGATTTGATAAGGCTGGAGAATCTAGGAGTCATTGCCAAGAGTCGCAGAACATGAATATCCACATTGCTCTGATCTCCTGGAATGCTCAACAGGGAAAGTATTTGCATGGCCGCTGGAGCTTCAGCGAGCTTATCGAGGCACATTAAAATGCGGTTCTTTTCAGAAGCATAACGATGTAGGCCAGGATCACGAGGTACAGAGACGGTAGCGCTAATTAGAGAAGGACGTTTAGAATTGATAGCCCCAAGTTGTTTTTGATGTCTTGGTGGATAAATCAACATCACCGCAGGAGCCGTAATGGCCGTGGTAACCAGGGCCATTAACACGAACATTGTAAATACTCTCTGATCTAACACACCAGAATCTACACCAATGTTCAATACGATAAGCTCTACAAGTCCTCTACAAGTCATGAGAAATCCAAGGGCTAATGTCTCCCTATTTGGGATTTTCAAAAATTTGGCACCAATGCCAACACCAATAATTTGAGCCAAAATAGAAGCAATGATGATAAGAAGTGAGAATCCCCAAGCTCTCCAAGTATTAAGCAAACCAATTTCGGTTTTCAAACCCGAGAGTGCAAAAAAGAGCGGTAAAAAGAGAATGGAGACAAAATCTTCTAATTTTTCTGCCAGTTTTACCGCGTAACCATAGTCATGGGGCACAATGACACCGGCAATAAACCCACCAAAGATAGGATGAATGCCCAAGGAACCAGTGAACCAAGAGGATATCAGGACAACGGAAAAGCAGATCAAAGTGCTCATAGTGCTTGGACCATCTTCTAACAGGTGATCCTTTTCACGATCCACTAACCATTTGAAGAAAATACGTCCACCTGTAAGCATGAATGCCACGTAGGCAGATCCAACGAGAAGGATCCACAAAGCAGTCAAAGCACCGCTGGAATTAACTAGCGAAATTACCAAGGCGAGAAGACACCAAGCTGTAGCATCATCGATAGCAGCGAGCGAAATTGCTTGAATCCCAACCGGAGTGTTTAATAAATTTAATTCTGATAAAATTCTTGCGAGAACGGGAAATGCCTAATTAAAATAATTAATTCAATCATAAATTAAAATGAAACTCACAGTAATAGATATAGCCACACTGAGAAAGAGGTAAAAGAGACCAAAAGAGAAATCCCTCGATTTACCTATCCTTTCACCCAGCAATGCTAAGGCAACTAAGGCAGCAATGGCAAAACAAACGATTTTTCTAACGACTGATATAATCAGAGTACTCTTAATGTTGCGCATCATGACACGCGGATCTAATTCCAAGCCCACCAAAAAGAGGAAGAACACGAGTCCAAATTGCGCCACCAAATTAATATAGGAAAGTGAAGCATTAGGAAATAAGGCTTCACGGTAAGACTTGACCTGACCCAGAGCAGAAGGACCGATCAAAATCCCTGCTACAATTTCAGACACTACCCTTGGCTGTTTGAGATAGCGCAGGAAGAAGTGGACAACTCGAGACATTATTAAGATAAATAAGAGTTGAATGATGAAGAGTAAGACATCGTCGCTGGGGTCGAAGGTGAGAGGATTAAAGCCTCCAAAGAATCCAGTATTGGCCATTGAGGGTGCAGAGGCTGTGGCGAAGAGAAGATGACTACTGGTATAAATAATAAAATAAATGAAAACGCACCCGTCCAAACAAAAATAAAATATGGAAATATATTCGCTCATTTTGGTTATTTGCCTACCCATCCATTTATCAAGTTTCACGATTTCGAAATATTTGGGGATAGTAAAATACCGAGCAAACTTTTATTAAAACCCCAATTCAAGAGGACCAGTTCCTCAACAAAACCCTAAAAGAAGACGAAAAAGCCCCCCCAGCTTACTAAACATTTCCTCGAAGTAATAAACATACTTCTACTCCTTAACTTATAATACACTTTCCCCCTTTTGTTTGACATTAAAGGCGGCTTTAGGCTATAGACTATAGACCATAGGCAAGCGAGTAGCTAGTAGCGAGTAGCGAGGAAGCAGTAACGAGGAGGAGGAGGAGGAGGAGGAGAAAAAGACCGAGATCATCATCTAATTTGGAATAGGGGGATGATGATGAAGGTGGAATAAACTGAAGAAAACAAAAAGAGAGAGAAGCAATAACAGCGAGACGAGCAACAGTGAGTGATAGTAATCTTTAGATG
>QZWR01000196.1:0-7500 GCA_004114325.1 Zoophagus insidians | reverse complement strand
TCATTCAACCTCATTTTCTCGCTCATAACCTTGTTCATTATGCGCGTGCATTATCCTCTTTAACCTTCTTCTCCTTCCCCCCAGAGGAGGAAAGTAAGCAGAAGCAAGACTTGGCACAACAAATTGATCAAAGTAGGCAAAAAGTAAAATCAGGTTCAATAATCTTCAAACTACTTCACCAGTCTTTAAACAAACTCTTCACACTGTCACTCACTCTCACTCAATCCTCAATAATGAGGAGAGTGTGAGTGAGTGACCAAAAAAGTTTATAATCCAACCAGTTGGTGTATTTACTAAAGTTTATTGATACTTCCCACTAAAGAAGCAGAAATACACTCTTTACTTTCAATCTTTGACGACAATACCACAGTTCACAAAGAACCTCCCTCTTGGTTTGAGAGAATGTTCCTGTTTTTGACCATAGGCACTGTTAGTAAGCGAGAACTTTGTGACAATGGTCATAGTCGGCTCCTATTCTGAGAATCATTGAAAATCATTTAAAACAAATGTCAACAAAACCCCCAAAACAAGAATAACTCTTATTGTCGTTCTCTACTCTCTCTTTTTCCTCTCCAAATCAATTCAAATGAGAGAAACTTACAACCCAGGCTGCTATTCAAGGTCGTTTTTTCCATACTTTCGAGACAATGTTTAAACCTTTACTCAATAGCGTTTAAATCATCATCAATTTTACCACTACTATACAGCCTTCTGTCGATCTGTCTCTCTTTTACCTAAAATTGCAACATCCTGACATATCTCTAGTGCAAAAGATTAACAAACTCCAAACGAGAGGAGCTTATCCTATCTTTTATTCCTTTATAGCAGATCCACCTCTCCCCCCTTCCCCCCTTTCTGAAAGAAAGACGGGAGAGACCGCCACACTAGAGCACAGGTTTATTTCCGTCCTCCCATCATTTGTTGGAATGATTGATTGAATATAATCATCTCGCAATCACTCGTAAAATGATGGTCAAGAAAAGTGAACAGTAATCGACCGAAAGAGCAAAAGAGCTCCCAACCGATATTCCCTACATTTTATCCAACTTGGTTATACCGCTGTTGCTCATCATCCACACACATTCATACGCCTACATGCAAGCAAGTGTATGCGCATGTATCAACATTTGCTCTTTCAACTAGTACGTCTTTCTTCTTCTTTCTCCCTTCCCCCTCACAAGGAGAGAAACGGGAGAGAGAAGAAGAAGACATGCTTCATTACTTCAAGCTCAAATGTTGACACACAAACATACACACACACACATGCAAGCACACACACACACACAAAAATACAATAAATATGGAGTGGTGTTGTAGCAACAAAAACCAAAATAATGATTGCAAGCATCGCAGCAAGGCTTACTCCGTATTTATCACGCAAAGACAGACAAACAATAATGATGGCTTTTACCCCATCATCATTGATCACACACGATAATAAATAAAGCTTGCAACTTTTTGCAATGTACTTTTTACGATACATTGCAAACTTGAACCATCATTTTTACTGTTCAAAGGCCTTGTGCTTCAAGCCTTCATAATGCTTAATACCATTGGGAATAACCTCACAAAAAACCAAACCAAACCAAGAAGAAACTCTCATGCTACACCACTATGTATAGCCACACACAATACACACAAGAGAAAGGAGGAGGATGCAATTACACAGCAATAAAAAGGCAATGGTAGAATATCAACAGATTGAAGTAAGGGTGGACAATCCGTCAAAATTCTTACCCCCATCACCTCCTTTTGCTCCATAGCAACAACATTCTCCTCCCTCCCCTTTCACATAACCACCAACTGGACACAAGAGAAAGGAGGAGGATGCAATCACACAACAATAAAATGGCAATGGTAGAATACCAACAGATTGAAGTAAGGGTGGACAATCCATCAAAATTCTTACCCCCATCACCACTTTTGCTCCAGCAACAACATTCTCCTCTCTCTCCCCCTTTCAAAACCAAATGGACTTCCCACAAGACAAACACATCATAGGTAGATGATGTTTCTTCTCTTTTTCCTCTTACCACGGTTTCCAAACGTTGCAAAACCGCCAAAGCCAAACCCACTTACCACGGTTTCCAAACATTGCAAAACCGCCAAAGCCAAACCCACTTACCACGGTTTCCAAACATTGCAAAACCGCCAAAGCCAAACCCACTTACCACGGTTTCCAAACATTGCAAAACCGCCAAAGCCAAACCCACTTACCACGGTTTCCAAACATTGCAAAACCGCCAAAGCCAAACCAAACCACAAACATTACCACACAAATTGGACAAAAACCAACTGATTTACACTTTTTTTCAGAGAGGTGTTTGCTTTTGAACAGGCTTACTCCAATCATTAGGCAGGATAAATCAACTTTTCTAATGTTTTTTGGGCCAAAAAGCTCACTCTCTAATTTCCGTAACAGTTGGGAGGGAAGGAAGGTTGATGAACCACACACACAGACACAAACCACACAAGCATTCTAAATTGTCACTCAAATGAAGCACTTCATCACACATAGTATATACAATGCCAAAGCCAAAACAGACAAAAAAACCAAAGCAAAACCATTCATCATCATATAGCAAATTCATATACAATGTATATATATATATATAATATCCTATGCATTCTCCCAAAAATCATTCTGATATATATATATATACAAATGTATATAAAACTACTATATGATAATATACCACACAATACCACACTATATATACTATACAGCTTCAAACCAACCTTCACCTCATAGATAAAAGTAACAAAATGTCACTTTTTGAGTACCCTCCCTCCGCAACTGAGCGGTTGACATCAAAAGTGCTATAAAAACACTTCCTTTTTCGCTCATTGTTTCACAATTTAGAAATAGTCGGATTAAGGCCTAAAAGGGACGAAGGAATTCAATAAGGCAGGTTTAAAACAAATGCAGTAATGTATTAAACCTAAAAACAGTAAGTTCAATCCATTTAAATCCAAGAATCGATGAAAGAAGATAGGTATGAAGTCATAGGGATAAAACAGGAAACGTCTAAACCAAAAAGAATAATGACGGAATTCCAAATTAGGCAGCGGAGGAAGGTCTAAATCTATTTGGAAAGATTAGGCCAAAAAGAATAATGACGGAAAGCCAAAACGGGCAACGGAGGAAGGTCTAAACTAATAATGACAAGCACAAGTAATACAAGTCCACATAAGGATGATTTTATTCCTAATATAATGACCTTCGGATAAATTCTTTACTCTTCAAGATTGTATAACTTTACCCCTTTTAATGATTGGATAAGGTGACTTTTTTTGGATAATAAATATTTTTCATTCAATAATCTCATGATATTTTTTCTAACCTTTTAAATCTGGCCAATCGAGAGGTTATATTTTTTTGGGGGTTTTCAGCCCTCTCCATGAAAGAAAAAAAAAATTCCCCCTCTCTCTCTCTCCTTTTCTCTAATATAATATAATAGGTACAATGAATGAATGATTTTTCTACTTTTTTTTTCCCAATTTCGACTGATATTTTTTTCCCCTCCCTTCCCTCTAATAACGATATCAAAATGACCAAAAAAGTGATATGGAAAAGGATATTTGGTCAAAAGTGAAGAGATTGTAGTAAGATTTTGGAGATTTCTAGAGATTACTGGAAAGTATCGAGATTTGAACAGGATCCTGTTAAAATGTACCCATCTCTGCGTATAGTTGAATCAGACGTCTTGTATATGTACGCACCCGTTGAAAAATAATGGAGAAATGTTTGAAATTTGCGAGATTTATATGCATGCTTTGGGTTAGTAGGGTAATTGGTGAAAATTTCATTGTATTTCTATGTATATGCTTGTTGCTTGCTTCTTTTCGATCACTCTTGTTTGTATGCTTAGTTTTACAAAGCTTTGTTGCTGTAAACTTGATAATTTTTGGGAGATGGGTTGAGAATTCAACTCATTTCGGCAAATTTGTCCCTTTTTACGTTGATTCTTGTGTATTTATACATGGTTTATAAGTTCTGTGCGCTCTGTGCATATGGACTGAATTGTAATTTTTTATCATCTAATTTGAATGTGTTGTTGTCATCGTTGCTGTTGCTGTTGCTGTTGCTGTTGCTGTTGCTTTGATCAAATACATCCTCCCTCTTAATCTAGACCTCAACCTACAAGAAACTAAATTGACTACTCTCCCCATTGTTCAAAGTTCTACCTATTGGAACAATTTGATGTTTATTTTGTTGCCAATTAATTGTACAATTATAAAATCAATAAAAGCTTTTTTGAATAAAACCTATATGTTAATCCTTCCTTCCTTCCTTCCATTATTACCACAAAGTCAATATGAGTGAGAAAAAGTATATATATTCAAGACAAGACAAGACAAGACAAGACAAGACAAGAGAGAGAGGAGTAGTACCACGTGATTCTATTTGAATTTCAAAAATGACAACAAAATCATTTGACATTTTGACATATTGATAATTATAAAATTGGTCAATATATTTTGAACCTAAAAAAAGAGTAGTTTAAAAAAGAGGAGAGGGGGACAAAAACTACAGCACCTAGTATTCCCATGTGGTCCCCCACCATAGTACTGACTAGGCCAGCACTGGCTTAACTTCACAAATTTGACAGGATGTGGTGCTAATCAGTGTGTATGGCCGTAGTTGTAATATTTCATGAATAAAATATATATAAAGCAACTTTTTCCTCATGAAAAAGTCAAACATTTTTGAACCTCCCCTAATCAATCATATGCTTTTCCATAATAAATTGACACTCCAAAAAACCATCATTTATTCTCAAACTTTTTTATTAATATAAAGAACAGAAGAAGTACAATTAAGGGGGAGGAGGAGGAGAGAGCAATACCAAGAAAGAAAGAAAGAAAGAAATACGAGTCAAGTCGAGGTCAAGTCAAGTCGAGTGCATCTAGTCAAAAGGAGTAGATCAGTTTGAAGATCTGCTAATAAATCCATAAAAAAGAGGTCATCCATCTTAGATCTACTTGAAATTTCATGAAAGCGTTTGAAAGATCTGGAAATATTTCCAGATCCCCCAAACGCTTCATGAAATGGGGACAAATCTCAATTGCTTAACCTCTAATCTCTCACAGGTAAATCCTACACCCCCTTCCCCTTTTGGTCCAAGTAATAGGGTAATATGCCAAAGTAGTGATGCCGAAGTAGGGGGTTGGGGTATTGATAAAATAGAGAGAAAGTAAGGAGTGAAAAAAAATATTTTTTTTTTCAAAAAGGAAGGAGTTGGTAAAATCTAGAGAAAAGTCGAGGTTATCCCTATCAATAAGGCTCGCCTAGGTTACCAAGACCACCTTCACCATGAGAAAAACAAACTTGAGATGGTAAAATAATTTACTAAAGGGTTTTTTATGGGGAGGAAATATGAGAAAGTGAGTAAAGGAAGTGTTTAAAGCGGGTTAATTATAAATGACAAAAAAAATAAACCGAACGTGATCACCACTCGATTTAAACTCCTTCCCCATCGGCTCATTTCACTAAAACCGAGCCTGTTTTTGACCAAATGGTATTAGTAAAATTGTTGAATCCAGGCATGGGAAATATGCAAAGTGGGTAAAAAAAGGTCGGGGAATCATAATATGCAATAAAATTTTGGGGGTTGGTGTTGAACTTTACAAGTTGTGTTTAAACCGAGGGTTACTAGCCCTAACCCTGAATAACCCTAGGAAAGGTCGAAAGTGATGGTTTAATTATGAAAAAATGACTTTGATGAAACTCTCAGGGATTGAACTAGACCCCGATATAAGATGTTTGGGCATTATAACGGGTATGGTAGGGTAGGTATAAGGCAAGTTCTTGGGGATCAAAGTTAGGGGTATTTTTGGACATTTAGGCTGGTGAAGGTGGTTGGACTCCTTTTAAGGCCCATTCATAGGGTAATTTAGGACTTCATAGGCTAGGAAAAAGGAATTATCAACTTTGGAGGACAGGTTAAAAGTTATGGTTAGGGTTAAATTGGTAAAAATGTGCAAATTATCAAAATTAAGGATTAGCAAGTAATTTAGCATAGTTTGCCAGGGTAAAATGGGGGAATGGGTAGGTAATAAGTTGAAACAAGTAATATAGGATAGGAATTGAGGGGTTAAAAGGGTAAGATTGATTTAATTGAGGGCAACATTAGGGTAAAATATACCAATAGTGGTTATATTATAAAAAGTCGGAATTTTTATTTAAAAAGTCATGATTTAGGATTAAAATGCGCCTATAATTAAACCTTTATGGTGATTTTGGGTGAGGTTGAAGGGGTGAATTATGTGAAAAGGATAATTAACCAGAAATGATAACATTTTGGTTAATTTGATTAATACAAGACCCATCTAGGTTGGTTTAATATGATTCTCAAGGCTAAAAAGTATAAGAAAGAGTGTAATCATTATGGTTCATTAGATATAAATCATTTAATCCATTGAAAACATCAAATTCCACCTTTTCGTTCAATAAAACGGTCATTGGGTCAATATCTAAATAAAATTGCCTACTTGCCTACCTTCCTGCCTGTTTATCCATATATTTGGATCGTTAGTTGGTTGGTTAGGATATAGCAGGTAGGTGAATTATAAAGAATAATAAATGGGGAAAAGAAATAATTGATTTATTCAAAAAGTAAACACGTGATTATAACTTGAAGAGAGAGAAATAGGGGGGGGTTTATTATTATTATAAAAAGCCCCTCACACGTGATTTCAAGTAAGGGGGAATCGAACTCAAAGGGAGAATTAAAAAAAAGCAAAAATTATTCCGCCAAAGAGTACTAAAACATAAGAAATAATAAGGGCTCATAAAGGATGCAGCGCGAAGCGGTTTACTGTTCAAAATTATTTTTTTATCCTCTTTTTTTTTAATCCTTATTACAGGTAGTAGCAGTTATCCCATAGGGTAGGGTAGTAAATATAAACTTGAGTAAACCACCACCACCATCATCATCATCCAAAGTGGTTACTTTTCAACGAAAGAGAAGGAAGGGAAAGCAGCAATTCTTAAGTAACAACTAAAGAACGAACGAACGAACGAGTGAAAGGTGAACACTCTAATACAAGGAAGGAACAATGGACTAGTGAGCGAGCGAGCTAGCTAACGAGATTTCAGAGTTGATTCGACGGGTGGTGATGATGATGATGATGATGATGATGCAGAATTGTAAAAGGAACGAAAGCGTATAACACCGATAGAATAAACCAACAATAAAAGCGAATGGAAGGATGAGGATGATGATTACTAGAAGTTGAGATGAGGATGATGAAGATTATGAGGTGTTGAAAGAGCAAGTACCAGTGTAAATAGAGTAGCAACAATGAAGGTAAGGATTAGTAGCAGTAACCTGAAGAGTGATATTCTGCTAAAGTCGGGACTGACTGACTGACTGAAGGAGTTGAAAGAAAAAAAAGAAAAAATTATTACTTTCATTATTGAAGTGAAGTGAAGTGAAGGGTGAGGATGATGATTACTAGAAGTTGAGATGAGGATGATGAAGATTATGAGGTGTT
>QZWR01000195.1:0-28712 GCA_004114325.1 Zoophagus insidians | reverse complement strand
TCTTCAAGAGCAACAACCGGAGCATATTCAGATCAAGGATGAGGACCAATCTCTTATCAAGCAAGAAGTAGTAGATGTTCAAGCAATGTAGCTTACTTTATTACAAGGATCGATGTTTTGCCACTCTTCCAATATTACTTCTCGTTTGAGCTCCTGCTGATGACTTTTGATTTGGTGCATTAACAAGTGATGATTGTAAGAAGTTCAACGAACGAGGATTACCTAACTGCTTCAACCTGCAGCTAAATTCCATTGAATAACACCATATTTATAATCTGCCATTGTAAGATGTGTTTTATATGGACATTTCTATTTTAGAAGATATTCAGAATTTGAATTCAAACATAAATAATTCCATTTTGCAGCTCAGTATATTCCGACTTTGGAAGAGGAAGCAGTCTAAGGAGTTGTAGAGGAGGAAGCAGTCACCACACCATCCGGTTCAATCTCCTCTACGTCTTCATCCTCCGCTAAGTGGGCGTAGGCAGTTTTGCTAAGTGTAGCAGCAAAGGCAGGGATGATAGTGTAGGTATGTTTAACTTGTACTTCCTGGTCATGATCTGTGGCGACTTGAGCTTGAAACTTTTTCACAAATTTAGAGGAATCCAACCCATCCTTCAGTCTAACGATAAAGTTGTTTGGTAAGTTAAGTTGCGGGTAATCTATAGCAACTGCTACAACCAACGGAAACAAGAACAAGAGCTGCAACATGTGATTTTGTTTGGGCGACGTGAAAGAGAGAGAGAGAGGGAGTGCACGTGCTTTAATTTCTGACTAACCCCTGTACCTACCCGCCCGCATGTTTATCTGGATGTTGTTAGAGGGGGTTGTTTATCTGATCGTGCGCAATTAAAGGGAGATAGTAAAAAGAATATGAATTATGTCGGGAGCAGGAGAATCATGGCCAGAATGATTTGACTGCAAGAAAGATGAACAAAATTAGAAATTGATCACATTATAACCTTGTATCTCACACGCACACACGCACAAATCCCAACAAGCCATTATTAGCCGTCTCCTCACTTCTCATACTTGGGTCGTCCTTTCACTTTCATGACCCCTCAACCACAACAACATCAACTTCCTGCAGTAGCTGCTGCGGTTGTGTATCCACATCAAGGACGACGAGTAACTGGTGATGTAGGAAGAAAGCCTCCACCTCCACCTCCTGCTCCTGCCATGGGTGATAAAAGCAAAAAGCAATGGGAGCATGTTCCTGCCGTCCTCACCGATCGTGGCAAAACCTACATCATTCGCGATATTTTGGGCGAAGGTGGTTTTGCCAGATGTTACAGGGCTATTCCTGAAGATGGGTCAAAGCCAGACTTTGCGGTTAAAGTTGTCCCTAAAACTTCATTGAAAAACTTGAAAACTCGAAATAAGGTTTATTCTTCTTCCCTATCACTAAATTATCTGAGGATAGTTGCTGAGTGAGATCAAGATTCATCAAGTAATGAAACATCCATACATTGTAAACTTTATCAGCTGTTTCGAGGATAAATTCAATGTTTACATGTTGTTGGAGCTTTGCCCAAATTCTACGCTTATGGAATTGGTCAAGAAAAGGCGGAGATTGACTGCGGCAGAAGTCCGATTCTTCTTTTTACAAATCCTGCAAGCTTGTCTTTACATGCATTCCAACCTCGTAATTCATCGTGATCTCAAGCTAGGCAACATCTTTCTGGGCGAAGGAATGACCGTGAAGATTGGTGATTTTGGCCTGGCTGCAATGTTGGAAGAAGATGGTGAGAGAAAAAAGACCATTTGTGGAACGCCCAACTACATTGCCCCGGAAATTCTCTTTGGAAAGGATGCAGGACATAGCTTTGAAGTCGATGCTTGGAGTATGGGTGTCATTTTATACACCATGTTGGTAGGAAAACCACCCTTTCAAACCAAAGATGTTAAAGAGATTTATAAGTATTTCCCTTTCTCTTATTCTTTAAGCATCTTTCCCTAAACATCTTATAATAGGAGAATTCGTGATATTGCTTATGAGTTTCCTTCAGATATTCCTGTGCCTGATTCGGCAAAGAATTTAATCCAAGCTCTGTTATGTAAAGATCCCGGTAAATTCACACTCTCCTTCTCCTTTGAATTTCTCTGACATTCTACGGGTCCAATAATTTAGAGAAAAGACTTCGGATTGATGAGATTGATCGTCATCCATTCTTTTCTGATGGTCCCATTCCTCAAGCTCTTACTACGGATATCTTCACGTTCCCACCTCAGGAATACCGTGACGAAAGAAAAGTCCCCGTTGCTAATGCCGTTGTCCCACCCATGGAAATGAAGCGGGCTCATACGGAAGAGCCTATTTCCTCCAGATTACCTGAACTCCCTGCAGCCATTGCGGTAAAACGAGTTAATGCTGATGCTGTTTATACCGATAATCCCAGCAGTTCAGCCGCGGCAAGAGAGGTAAAAATGAAGCGCACCCATAGCGAGGTGGCCACCGCGGAAGCAAAAGAAAACCTGTTAGTAAACCTTTGGGCATTCAAGACAAAACGCTTAAAAGTCTGTTTATAGGTCTCCGCCCGCTCCGCTATCAAATCAACTCGAGCTTAATCGATCTCCCGCAATCAGAGTTACCGCCATTGATGTTGTCAAGCCCAAGCCGGTGGAAACAGAAGAGGACGACGAAGATGATGAAGAAGATGATGAAGATGGAGCAGGCGAAGAGGTTCCATCTGATGATACCGAGTCGATGCTTCCTCCACCAAACCCCGAAGCAGAACAAAACGTTGCTGTTACCGTGGCTCCGGAGATTAGATCTATGCTTCCTGGTTGCCACTTTATCACTTTTCAGGAATCTAATTTAACGGAGTTTGGTAGGAAGGGATAGTTTGATATTTATGGAGGAAACCTTAAGGACCCTGGCTTTAGCATTTGATTTCAAGGCCAAGTATCCGAAGAAACCACTTTCTGGACGAGAATTTGAGCCCACAAATAGTATTATTTTTCTTGTTAAATAACTCCCTGCCCCCAATTTGAAAGGACCGGTGAAAAATCCTGTACTTTTCATCGCAAAATGGATGGATTATACTAATCGATATGGCCTTGGTTATGAGCTAACTGATGGATCCACCGCTGTTTATTTCAACGATACCAGTAGTATGGTGATAGCGCCAGATTCACGTTATTTGGATTATTTGCATTATCCGGATCATCAGCCTGGTAAGCTCAAGGATGTAATTACGCGAGATCGTTATACCATGCAGCGATATCCCACTGATTTACGTAAAAAAACCACACTCTTGGGCCATTTTCGCGAATACATGCGAGAAAATTTGTATCAACCCTATCAGTTCAAGGTTGGAGGTGATATGCAATCAGAAGTAGTCTTTCTAAGTCGATGGTGTCGGTGCAAGAAGGGTGTGGTATTTAGGATGAGTCATGGGGTTATTCAAATCAACTTTTTCGACCATTACAAACTACTTCTGACTGACCAAGGAAGGGTGGTTTCCTTGATTGATGTTAGAAGGAAGATGCGGACTTGGGAGATTAGCAAGGCGGTGGAAGAGAAGGAAGATGTGATAGTGGAAGGCAGGCGAGTACAACGGGAAGCCATGGTAGTTGAGAAGTTAAAGTATGCAAGAACGGCTTTATTGTTTATGCTGGGACAACAAAGTTCTTCTTCCTCTTCCTCTTCTGGTGCTAATGCTGTTACGGCAATGAATAAAGAATAGTGATTATTATTTCTCTTGATTATTTCTTCTTCTGATTACTACTACTTTTACTGCTATTACTCTTTTTACTGTTACTGATATAAGCCAGTGCTTGTAAAATCGTGGCAGCGGACCAAGCCTGGGTGGGGCAAGAAGCAGCACAGGCGTTTCCATCCTGATTGGTCAATTCAGTCAATCCTTGCCAGGGAGAAGTGCGTAAATGTTGATGATAAAGTTGATAAAGCAAACTCCACCTCCATTCCTCTCCACTCTCGTCGTTTGTTTCAGACATCCATTTGGACCAAGCCAACAAGAATATTCCAGTACACCAAACCCATTCCTAACCAAACAGTATTAAGAACAGATAAAAGGGGGGGAAAGGAACTTACCGGCCCTTGATGATAATTATTTCCACTAATAAGGCATTCATCGCCTTGTTGAACCGAGGGATCATACCGCCCTCTATAACATTCAAGCCTGGGATCCAAAGTTTTCATCCCCAGCGGTCCCAACAAGTTTTCCTTGATTGTTCTTAAAGCAGCCTTGGCGTGGCTTGGAGAGAATAAAAAGGAGGGTGCCAAGGCTAGAGCGATGGCTTGGTTTGGACGAAGTTGTTCATCCCAACTCCATTCCAACCGGGTAGCCTCCAGAGTATCCCTGTAATATCCCTCCTCTCCACTCTTAGAAGCATTGTTAGAAGCACTCGTAGTAGCACTAGCAGAAGGATAAAAAAAGGATGACTCAAAATTATCTTTTAGCAAATTCAACCAATTTTGATAACTCGATTGTTTAACGCCAGGAAATTTGGATTTCCCTTGTTTGTATAAGGAATGCATGAATTTCAGAGTAGAGGCTAATAAACCCACTAATTCAATGGCGGCACCATCTCTAGGCGTACAGGGGAGTCCTCTTCTACTCAAAGGGGCCTCACTAACCTTGTCCATCCAAGTTCCCGCATTCCATTTACTACCTCCCTTGAACCAACCCTTGGGATCTAACAAGATATCGATTTGAAAGCCTTCACTTCGCATAACGGAGTCTAATTCCGGTCCAGCTCGATCTTCTCGAAATGATATGCCATCCCAATGCGCCTGCATTATATCTTGCATCAGTCCCAACAATGTCGGCGCAGAACCCCTGGAGAGGGTACTGGTTAGGATGGAATAATCGCCTGAATATTCAACGTAATCTTGAACAGCTTGCATGAACCACCAGGTTGCATCTCTGGCATTATACCGAGGAAAACGTCGACTATCCAAGAGGTTGGGAATAAGATTATGCGAAGAAGCAGCAGCAAAGGAAAGAATTATCTCTCGCGCTTCTTTATAAAGCCCGGGAACCAGGAATAATCCGTGAAGCGAGATAAATGTATCCCGTCCCCAACATCTCATATGATGCGTGCTGAAATGCGGTAAGCCTGCTGCTAATGAGGGCGTAGGCTGGGTCGGATGATACCCCGCCGACGGAACCATTCCATAAAGCTGAACAGTACAAAGGGCCAAGCTTCGAACAAAAGGTTGATATGGAAGTCCTGATAGGTTTTGAGCAAAGAACCGGTCCCATAATTCTTCCACGCATGACTCATAAGCAACCTGAACTAATCGCATAACTAGCAAGGGATGCAGATAAGAAGGACATTTCTTAATCTCCCCACAGTAACTACGCCATACTTGCGCTACTCTTTTCAACTCTGAGAAAAGGGTCCACTTTTCCGCATACTTTTCCAACCTCCCTGGTACATAATCCATCAACCATGTTCCCTGTCTTAGATGTTCACAAAGTGGATGACCCAAATCATTAGCTTTCATTACTGGATCCATCAAGCTAAATAATCCCTGCAAACCGCAATAAACAGGGACGGGAGTAGGTGCAGGAAACAAGTAGGGCTCTTGCTGCAAACAATCCCATTCTTCTGGTTGCGCCTTATAAAGCAATACATTGAATTCGGCCAAGGAAAGCTTATTCAAAGCCGCTTTCCATTCTACTTGATTTAGCTGTTTTGGAAGCAATATTTCTTCTTGCGTTTCAAATAATGCAACACTACCGGGTGGAAAGCATTCAGAACTAAACTCCCTTTCCTGGTCCTTCAAATCGAGCGATATAAGTTTACCATCAGAATTGAGCGAATAAGCTTTTATTAGCTTATGTAGAGTGGTAGCTGGTAATTGTAATTGAAATTCCGCTGCAGAAGTTGAATTATGAGAGGAGGAAAAGGCAGTATGCGCAACGAGAAGGTAGCCAAGTCTAGTGGTGGGATTCATTCGATGTACCACTATAAAGTCTCCTTCACAATGTACATGTACCTGACGATATCCACCTCCAGCCAAAACTTGATGCAGCTGATTGAATAACCGACGAGCTCTTCCAATACCGACGTCAATGGTCGAACGAGGTGGATAAGTATTGTGGGCATCCAAAACGAGATTCCATTGATGAGTCCAACAATCGTCATAGCCATGAACCGAACCAATAGCACAAGCAGCCATGCTAGTAAGCGCCATGGTAGAAAGTGCATCCATTAGGGTTCTCTTTTGCGAAGGCGCAGGATTATCGTGAGTGCAGTCAAAGAAAGCCGCACTGGGCCTTTGTTGCTGTTCGAATTCCAGGAGAGATCCAAAGGGAAGTCCTCCATGCCGATGGACCAAACGACTAAGTTCAAAGGGAACGCCAGGATCCAATGCTTCTCTGATCAACAAGTTAAGGCCAAGTTGTTGGACGTAGGAAATGTCTACTTGTTCGTCACCCGTAAAAAGCTCTGCCATTACCACCAGTCCAGGCCTAATCAATCTGGCCTGATCCAACATATAAGTAGCCACGGGTAGAGGAGTTGAATGACAGTTATCAATGCGAAGTCCTTGGCATAATCGTGCGCATCTCTCAGTGTAACTCTTCATATGGTTCCAAAGCCAAGGATTGTCCTCTGGTTTTTTGCCATATCTTAGTTTAACACAATCAGACCAAATAATAATATCTCTTCGAAAATAGGCGCGTGAACCATGTCCTACGAATTCAGTTACACCCGAGCCGTAAACCCATCCATTATTTGCGAGATAATTATCGCCTGCTTTGGTAAAATAAGCACCCACCATTCCCTTTTCAGCAGTTATTGGACCTTTCTTGGGACCCTTGGGATCTATTCGATGGTAGAACACGTCATTTTTCAAGTTTTTAAGAATGGTGCATAAATCTTGGTCAAAAAGTTCATAACAGGGAAGGTTAACTGCCTTGATGAATTGTTCTATCCTTTCCTTGCTTGGCGTAACTCCATCAAGTCCTCTCAATAGGGCCAGTGTACGAGACATGTCAAGTGTCTTTTTGTATCTTCCAAAGGATGGTCCTTTAATGACTTCAATTCCACCAGGAAAAACATTCAAAAATAAACCGGCTTCTATCGCTTGTTCCAAAGGAATTTTATCTCTAAGCGAAGGAATTAATCGGTTAATCTCCTCCTCTGTGGTAACGGCAGGGATATCGCGGTAGTGGTCAGTTATGATGGAAAGGTCGATTACATAATACTGCCAAAATTCTTTTTCCTTGATTCCCTTTTCCAACCAATTCATGATGACCTCTAAATCAGCTTCATCTTTAAGACTTGCTTCCTTCTTCCCAACCACCGTTTGAGCAAACTCTCTTAAATAAACGTCCAATTCAATGGCAATAGCCAAGTGCGGCGAATTGTTTTGATTATAACCAGCTTCTGGATGTTGCTTAAGAAAGGCTGAATCCGCGGCAGTGTGATTCCAAACAACGTCTGCAATGAAACTAATCCCATACTTTTCCTTTCCCATGCGTAACACCTTCTCCAATGACTTCATTCTTTCTGCTTCATTCTTAAAGGCAGGATCAAAGAGGGCATCATTGAATCCTAGTTGGTCTGCAATGGAGTAGGGAGAATTGGAAGATCCACTCTTTTGAAAAGGCACCAAATGGATGGCATTGTAGCCCAATTCTTGTGCTTGTTCAAACCAAGCTGGCCATTGCTCCAGTCTTCCCATCCAACCCGGAACCATAGTTTTTACACTCATTGCTTCCAAGGGATTATCTTGAAAGTTCAAAGCTGAGTGCCTTTCATTGAAAACTCGATCCAACGCAGTTGAATTGGTCAAAAAGAGACGAGGATGCTTCAACAAGTAACCATTTACTCCTCTTTTCTTATCCCCAGCTTCTACGTAATACTCATATATGCCACTAGGAATTTTATCGAGTTTAATCAAACAGCTTGCTAATCCCTCTTTCTCATTTGGCTCTAGTCTATCACCCCTCGCATTCGTAAGTGATCAAGAAGACAGGAAAGAAGAAAACTTACGGGAATTTAAAAAACCAATCTCGGTGAAAAGGAACACCATCTGTTGGAAGATTGGTATAAAGTGCAGCAGGTTGAACGGAAGCAGGAGCACCCAAATCCACACGGAACTCGAGCATAGATTCTTTGTACAAGTGCAGTAGCTAGTTGTGTCAGCGTCTTTTCAATGCAATTACCGATTCATTGGAGCTGGGTGAACCATCTGGTCCCAGGTGAATTACTCTTTTGACCATTGCAGCAGTTGTCTTTGTGAGAAGAGCTGTGACTTTTTCTCATGTTATGACAATCAAGCACATGCCAATCCACGTGATTAATCTTGGGATGACGCCAAAGAGACAAATCTTGACTGTGGAGGATTTGAAGCTGTTTAATCAGTCAGAAACCTTTGCAGCGTTGGTAGCTTACATCACTCGGTTGAGTGTGACGGTGAGGGGACTTGAACTGTCTACACCACTGGACACTCCTCCTGTACCTTGACCAATTTCTCACTGACCTATATGCTAAGAGTAGATTGGTCAAGGAATCGTAGAGCACTTGAAAAGACTGACCGAATTGATTAAAGAAACCCCACCTTTAGAGACTTCCTCAAGGTTTGGGAATCCTGCATTTCGACAATTCTTGGATAAGTTAGATTTGGTAAAATTCGTTAGCTTTATAGCAAAGGACAGAAACTAAGCAAAGTTAGTAGTGTACAGAGAAATGGTTGGAAGTGATGTTGCCTCCCAAAGCATATGAAGAACCCCTGACTTACTTTATCAAGGGTTTTGGTGATCGACGCAGAGTGGATTACGGAACAGGGCATGAACTTTCTTTTCTTTGCTTTCTGTACACTTCTCCCTCAATTCTCACACTTACATTTTGTTAAAGATGGAGTTTGGAAAAGCTGGGGATTTTAACACCAGCAGAAGATAAGTTTGTAGTATTGCGAATCTTTCCTCAATACTTGGGCTTGATGCGACAACTTCAGTTGACTTATTGGTTAGAACCTGCTGGTTCTCAAGGAGTTTGGGGGTTAGATGACTACCATTTTTTGCCATTCCTCTTTGGTGCTGCTCAGTTGGTCGGACATCCTTACATACGTCCCAAGAGTATTCACGATTCCGACGTGCTTGATGGATATGCCGCAGAATATCTCTACCTCGAAGCCATTAGTTTTATCAAAAAGGTGAAGAGTGGTGGTTTGAGGTGGCATTCACCTATGCTGGATGACATTTCCAGTGCCAAATCATGGGAAAAGATTGCTGATGGATTTATCAAAATGTACCAGGACCACGTCTTGTTGAAACTCCCCATAATGCAGCATTTCTTGTTTGGCGAGTTGATACCTTTTACTGGTGCCTCGGGTGATCAAGCTTGGCGGGCAGCTGAGCAGGCTGGTTTGGATTGTGTCCATGCGTTTGGTCAACAAGTGCCAAATTGTTGTGGAATTCGACTTCCTAGTGCCATTGCCGCTGCTGCTGCTGCTTCTGGTGCTACGGTAGGGCTAAAGAATGAAGCGCTTCCTCGATTACTTCCCTTTGACTGAGCACACATAAATGTTGATAAATCTAAGGGGTTTGTCAATTATTATAACAAACAATAAATGAGAAATTCGTGTGATGTTTACAATGGGAAAATAAAATAAAACTTAACATTTTCCATTACATTTTCCCCACTCCTCTCCAACTTAACGAACGCTTACAACTAACGAACACTAACGAACGCCTATTTTCTTTTGACGATTTTTTCTCATGCGTATTCTTGCTCTCACTTTTATGCTGCTCTGCTTACCGTACCTCAACTATGCCACCACCACTCCTGCAGTGCCACGAGCACTTGGCATCTCCATCAAGATGTTGAATGGTCAAGAAACACCACTGTTTGTGGATATTCTAGAGCAGGTATATGTGATCAAGCTGATGATTTATGGGAAAGAAGGCATTCCTGCCGATCAACAAAACCTAATCCTTAATGGCCAAGTCTTGGAAAACTCCAAAACTCTCTTTGATTATGGCGTTAAACAAGGAAATTTGTTGATTTTGAAAAGTCTTTGACTGCTGTCCTTTCTTTCAATAAATAAATTCTTGGCCTTTTTCCCCCTCCCCCCTTACTTTTACGATAATTCCATTAAATCTCCTGCCATTTTGGCCCGAAGAGTTCAACAGATTTCGGCTAAAGTTGACAGATTAACTAAAGCTTGGCCTTAAAACATATAACACTTGTTAAAGAACGTCTATATCAAGCAACACTGCTTTGGCCAAGTGTTGATTCAAGATGTCTGACAATGTCCAGGCCTGGTAGGAACGACAATACCTTGACAGAGTTTACATCATCCTTAGTGAACTGAAGCAGGGGTTGCAATAAAAATAGCAGGATTTCAATAATGTCGAGGATGTAGTGAGAGTATGACGTAGCCTGTGCTGTGAATATGAGTGGTGCAATGGTTGGATAAAATCCTCAGGCAAATTACAGGAAATATCTTCTCATCATTTTCTAAACAACCTTGAAAGATTTTCTCCCATCCATTCTCCATCCAAAAGCCCAACCAAACATGCTTTTCCCAAAACTTACGGTCTTGTCTCTATGCCTCGGGAGTATGGTATCTGCAAAGCCAGTGCAGTTGAATCCAAGAGATGTAGTTGGTGGATCCTCTAGAGATTGTGGTCAAAAGAGTTACACCGAAAGGTATAGATTCTGTGTGCAGCAGGCTGCGATGTGGAAGACGGAAGTTTGTAATTACTGTCACCAGCAGATAGGACATTACTGAAATAAACCTTTCAAGAGATATCAAGAGTTTCAGATTGTGTTTCATTCTCCAAAACACATCCGCATGATTAATCATTGGCGTATAAATAAATCTCAATAGTCCACCATTGTAAAAATACTTATACACACACTCTCTAAACAAGTAACGAAGATTAACCAGTAAAAACTTGACGAAAAAACATGAACTTTTTATCAATCATTTCAATCACCAGTCTTTTCCTTGCTGTTGCTGTTGTAAACTCCAGCCCTGTACTTTCACCAGCAGTGGGAGAAGTTAACCCAATTATAGAATTCGGGTTAGGCTTCAATGACCGAGGTCAAAAAGAACTGGTAGAATTAGAAAGGAGGTCCATGCAAATATACATAATGTTCACCGAAGTCCAGGCTTTTGGATTGGCAGCAGAGCCCAGCACCAGTGTAAGGAGTATTAGGCAGGGCATGGCTGAGAAGAGAAAGGTGGCAGTGGGAAAGGTTAGCTTGAAGTTTGAGGGAACCGAATTGCAGGATAACAAGACGCTTGGGGATTATGGGATTGAAGATCAGGATGTTTTACAAATGGTGGTTGGAAAGTAGTGCGAATTTTTGTTTTTTTGTATTAAAAAAATTTCCTTTTCAAAAACAACAAAATCAGCAAAAACAACAAAATAGCATAAAAGGAATTTAATTGATTGACCAAACTTTGGCTGCTACATCTTTCCACAACTGCAAAACTTCAAGGACATTTTGCAAGTTATAGGGCAAATCATAATCAGCAATGACTCGACGATATTCCAATGGCATTTCAGGCTCAATTCGACTAAACGCCTCTCTCAGGGTAAAGCTAAGATCTCCAACCAGGGGTAACCTAATAACAGGCATTCCTGCTTCTTTGAGATCCTCTATCAAAGCAGCAGCAGAGTAGGCCATTCCTCCAGTGGCAGAACTGGGTGATATCAATTTATTGGTCCCAGAAGGAGCATAAACAGCCACGGTGGGAATTGCTGATGTTTCATGGATAGCATGGTGTAACAATGAACAAGAACTAAGGCAGACACCATTAGTCACCAGGGCTACATTCTTTGAATCCCATGCTCCTGCTAATTCCTTGAACTTTGTAATGATAATTTGTTTGATGGGTTCACAGTTATCCATAAAGAGCGGTGTGTAGTGTTGGCCCTTTTTATTCTCAAAATGGGTCCATTCATCCGGGCCAAAAGATTTACCAGTGTTGGGGTTAAGGTAAGTAGCTCCGGAAAAAGCACTACCAGGACTGGTTTTTAAGAGAAGCGTCATGTTTTGTGCCCATTCAGCTCCTAATCGAATATCAGTCAAAAAGGGCCTAAACTCTCCTTCCATCGAAGTAACGGTACTAATAACTCGAAGCATTCCCATGGCTGCACATAAAGAACCCCCTACATTATCCGCCAAGTCCAGGATGACATGGTCGATATTCATTTTCTTGAACCTTTTAAATCCTTCCTTGATTCCCTCAAACCACGCTTCTAACCCAGTAAAAGGAAAACTGGTAAGCTTGAATATTCCAACTTTGTTGCCTTTTGACATTGAAAAGAAGGCATATCCAGTCCCAGCTGCAAAAGGTACGGGATCACCAACTTTGGAAAAAGCAGCACCTTCTCTTGCCTCCATTTTGCGAATCCCTTTTACTTTTTTTGGGCTTTTAAGGTCTACAAATAGCGGTGTTTTTATACTTTTCCTTAAAGAGGCAGCAGTATTAGCAGCAGTAGAAGAAGGAGTAGTAGAAGATGAAGAAGAAGGAGGAGTGGAACAAACCGCATTCCAATAAGATCTAGTATCATTCCAATTAGCCGCTTTATAAGCCTTCACCAACCAAGGGATTTTAACCGTTTTTACCCGTTTATCCCCTAGTTCTAGGTCTAGGGTAATGGTATCAGAAGGGGGCGGACGTGTTCTTGTTACAAAAGCACCTCTAATGACTTTGAAGGAATCCCCAGCCCAAGTCTTGGAGGCCAACATTCTAGTAAACCTGGTATTTTCATCCTTACTAATACCCTGAGTATCAGCATAGGCCTGGATAGCAGCAATGGCGGGGATTCCATCTATTTGAATAACCCTGGCACCAACCAATTCTTCCAAGTTCATGTCGGTTTCTCCCTCTGCAAAAGAGTGGATATAAAGGGCAGGCTGGCCTTTAACAATAGAAGAGGTGAAATAGAGTGGTTGGAGAAAGGTAAAAGTGGAAAAACACTGGACGTTGTAGCTTAAATGGCCATCTTTGGCCGTGAACAAGACATCCTGAATGGCTTCAGTCAAGGCTCGAACATTGGAATACGGTCTACTGGTCAGGGTGAAAAGGAAATCTTGAGAAAGACTGGGTTGGAATGTTGGACTTGGTGAGGACTTTAAATAATCCGTAAAAGCATAAACATCCAAAACTTGGCTTAAAACCGCAAGAGTGGCCTTTTGAACCTCGGGATTTAAAGGAAATGTGTCATAACATGCAGCAATCTGACTGGGTGGAAGCTTTAAAATGCTACGTCCTGAAGCAGCGGCGGCAGAAACAGCCAGAGAAACAGTGGTGCAAGCGTCCCCTCTGACTCCTTCCAATAAAGTCGTGGAAAGAAGGTAAATTGCAGCAATTCTAAGGAAAGTCGTCATTTCTTGAAGTGGGTGAAAGTAGTTCATGCAGTAATTGTTTTTTATTCATCCCCAAACCATGGTAGCCACATCCAACCACAACTGCTCCATGTTCATTGCATTTGACAAAGAGTAAGGAAGAACATAATCAGCAGTCACCAGACGATATTCCAAGGGGACATTTGGTTCAATATTACTATAAGCTGCACGCATAGCAAAGCTGATATCTCCCGCCAAAGGCAAGGAAACATCAAAATCTTGAATCAAACCAGCACTGATTAGATCAGAGGCAAAGAAAGCAGTTCGATATCCCATACCGCCAGCTACTGAACTAACCGTTTGGAGTTTTGAGTCATTGGAAGGAGAATAAACTGCTACGGTTCTCAATTCTCGCACATTTTCGTGCAAAATGTTGTGCAATAGTGCGCAAGAACTCATACAATTTCCATTGGTAAGAAAGATTACGTCCTTATAGTTCCAAAACTCAAAACCTTTAAAGAAATCACGGACCACGTTGGTAACGTCAGAACAGTCTTGCGTAAAGAGCTCAGTGTATGGCACTGGAGAAGTACGACCATTGGCAAAAGTCTTTACCTTGCCAGGTGTGACCCAGCTGAGATCTTTAAACGGTGCTCCAGTCTGTGGATTAGTATAATTTTTCAGGTTGAAAATGTTGTTCTTTAAAGTCTTGCTGGCTTCAAAGACGTCTGGCATCAATCCTCCCAGTCGAATATCAGTGAGGAAAGGTTTTACATTTTCTCCCACAAAGACTTCAGCCATGGCATAAGCAGCGCAAATAGCACCTCCAGTATTTTCTGAGAAATCCAAAATCAACTGTTCTGCTCCTCTCTTCTTTAACTTTTGAATGCCAATCTTGAACGAAGCCAACCAGCCATCAAGATTACGAGGGAAATCAGCCATCTTTAGAATTCCAATAGGAGAGTCCTGCAGCATAAAGACACCCCATCCTGGTCCCGCAGATACGTAGTAAGGATCGCTGATAGGCGCATTGGTTCCTTCACGCGATGTTGATAATCCTTTCATGGATTTACTGGAAACCAGGTCAGATTTCAGCCTTTTTACCATGGGACCCTGCATGGCTGCACGGACTTTGCCCGGGGTAATGGTAATGGGCTCGTCCATGTCATCGTCATCATCATCACTTATGCCGTTTTGAGAAGGAAAAGGGGAACCTGCTCCTCCTGTCTTACAAATACCCTTCCAGTAGCTATCCTTGTCAATCCAACCATTAGGAGATCGAAGTCCTTTGACTGCCCATGGAATGTTGACCTTGACGGTATCTCCCGAGGTCAATTCCAACGTATAAACAACTGCATCATTTTCAGGAAGTCGTTTTCTACTGGCAAAGAGTCCACGTGTTCCCTTGAAGCTGTTACTGGACTTATCCCATACCTTATAGGCAAAGACTCGGGTAAGACGAGTGTTCTTGTCCTTGGAATAACCAATGGAATCGGCGTATTTTCGCAAAGCATCGTAGACAGGAACACCATCAATTTCCGTGACTCGAGCACCAACGTATCTTTGAAGATCCAGCTTGAATCTGGTCTGTAAATTATCGTCATAAGAATGGATAAAGACGCTGGGCCCACTCCTGCGAGGTCGATCAACGGCAGAAGAAACCAAAAAGAAGGGTTGGAAAAAGCCAAACTGAGAATAACAACGGATATTGTAAGCGGTATGACCATCATTGATAGAAGCTACGGCATCCTGAACAGTTTCATGAAAAGCTCTATCAGTGGGGAAATCCGTGGCTTCAATTTCTTCAAGCTTTTTTAATAAATCCACATTGGTTTGATAACCAGGATTGGGGGAATTATTCATCCAATCCGTAAAAGCATAGACTTGAAGCACATTTCTTAAAGCTGATAAACTTCTTTGAGCAATTGACTTATCATAAGGAAAGGAGTCATAACAAGCACGAATTTGACTAGGCTTGAATTTGGTCCAGCTTTCCATGGGACTGGAGGAGGCCTTGGCGATGAGGGTGCAGGGGTCTGGAGCATTGGGGTCTTTGGTCACAGCAGCACTAACAGGAGCAGTGACAGCGAGCGTTAAGAGAAGTAAAAGAGCTGAGCGAGACAGCATTTTCTTTCCAGTTAGTTCAAATAAGGGGAGAATATTTCTATCGTTAGAAAGTTGTTTTTGTTCTTAGCGCGTTTAAAGTCAAAGCTAAAAAAAGTCGTTATGAGAGAAAGTCGTGAAGTTCGTGGTAAGAGAGAGAGAGAAAATCACCAGAAAAAAATAAATAATTTTCCCTCCTTTTTTTTGCATTGTTTTCCATGCAGGATTTCTGTAAAAACCGAAGAAAAACCGGATTTAGAAAAATCGAGTTCTATTGCTTGTAAACTCCATCAAACATGGGCCAACTTCTTAATGATTAGGAGGAGTAGGCTTTTTTAAACCAAGACGGTAAAGAATCCTATCTTTGAGACTAGGACGAGGTGGAGGGGGTGGTGGTGGAGGAGGATCTGCTATGAGAGGAGCAAATCTACCGGTCTGGTCAGATGAAGTAAAATGACTTTTGGGTAGTGCCACCACCATGTACACAGTTACAAGCAGCATGGTGAGAAGTAAGATTCTAAGAAAACGGTACATTTTTGACAAACGAAAAGTTGGTTTTAAAAAAGTGGAAAAAGTTGTGTCGGTGGAGTGTGAAAGGAAGAAAAGTACACGGGAACTTTGGCCATGAAATCAGCACCGTTTATTGAGCCGCAGGGAAATTAGCCTGCAGCCATTTACTAATTCTCTCTCTATTCTTCACCGCTCCGTATAAAGCAGCGAGCTTGGGATATTGTTCCAAATCGATTTCCTTATCCATCTTTGCATCAGACAGGAGGCAGAAAATAGACAGATCCACTGCACTGACCTTGTCCTTTAGCACAAATGCTCCTTCACCAGAGATAGAAGAATGATAAGCAGTCAGGAATTTCTCCAATGCCCCCATATTCTTAAGCCATGCTTCTTTGTCCTTCTTGTATTTAGCCATAGCACCATCGCGGGCCAAATCCATAGCAGCCCAAAGTCGATAGTTTTCATCAGCGGTGAGGTCGGGAGAATAATCCAACACTTTGGTCAAGTATACAATAATAGCAGCGGTTTGTGAATAATACTTGTCACCAATCTGCAACAGCGGTAAGGTACCAGCTGGGGAAGCTCCGATTTTCAAAAGATTTTCCTTGACTGCTGGCCATGAGTCAAAGTTGTACTTGGTTTCCTGGAAATCCACTCCAGCATCAGCCAACAACAGCTTGATTCCTCCTGCTGCTCCAAACTTGGGCATTTCGAAATAGTGAACAATTACGTTTTGAAGTTTAGACATTTTGTGCTGGTGGTGGTGAGAATATTTCCTTGTCTGAATCTGAGGGGTAATTTAATGTTTGTGATTACAAATCATCCGATGCCTACGACACTACTCCACGTCATCGTAAAATTTAGGATAATTTACACACTTTATCCTCCAATAATAATTCGTTTACAATATTCACACTCCTTTCCTAATTGATCTTTAATTCGATTCAACAGAGGCTACTATGGGATGAAATGAACACCTGGTAAAGATGCTAAAGGATGTTTGAGAGAAGAAGCAGTAGCAAACGAATGTAGCAGCACTTGCATGGTGGCTGCTAATTGCATAAAAAGGATGAAAGTAGTAATCAATTTATTTTATTTCTGGATTTCAAAGTCTTCCTAAGTGACACTGTCCACTCCCAGGTCAACGCACTGCTGTTTAACTCTTGGAATAAAACCGCAAAATCTCATGCTAATATCCCGTCAATGTCATGGAGTATGTAAGATGTGAATGAGAAGAAACCTTTATTAATCACAAATAATGCGCTGAATGAAAAAGTCACTATAAAATTACAAATAAGTAATCGTAATTAAATAAAGAGAGCTTTTCTTCTCGTCCTTCGTAACATTTGCTACACCTACCAATCTCCTTTTATTGCTACCATCTTCTGACTTTTTAGCTCTTAATGCAAATATTCAAAAGAATACTGTCGGGTCAAAACCCACTTTAAAAGGGGACAGTCGCCCAAGGCCTGACCAACTAACAAACAGTATGTTCTCAGGCGAACCCTTTGAACCTCTTAGCATGTAATTGCGTCATATGTCATCACTACAATTGCGCCATTCCAATTCTAGGTTAATCTCACAACATTTCTCAATTTTTGGAATGTCTTTACTGACATTTAGTAAAAACCCCTTTGTGTTTTACACTGGCACCAACTCTTTAAAGAACACGCAATTTTCGCACCTTACAATAAATGTTAATAAATATTTTCGATCAACCACTGCATGACTCTTCTAGTTGCTACTTCATACGGAGTTATCCCAATTCTATCTACAGCATCGACATTGGCACCTCCTTCCTCCACCAACCATTCGACCGTCTCAAGTTTTCCATTACAAGCTGCAAAATGTAATGGTGTTCCACCGTACTTTGTGGTTGTATTTATGCTGTTAAAACCACCACCCACCAGCCACTTGATCACTTCCAGGTGGCCATTCCAAGCAGCTAGGTGTATAGGCATCTTTTCTTCATTGTTTGTCTGATCAACTTTCGCTTTCTCCCCCTCAACCAGCCATTTCACCATATCAAGATGCCCATTGGAGGCTGCATAATGAAGTGGACTGCAATTATTTTCATCCAGAGCGTCTACCTTTACATCATCATTATTTTCAACCAACCATTTCGCTATTTCAACATGTCCATTTGATGCGGCTAAATGAAGTGAAGTGCATTTGTGCTTATTCACCGCATTTACATTCAAGCCCCCCTCTATAGCCAACCATTTGACCATATCAAGATGCTCGTGGGATGCTGCAGAATGTAGAAGTGTATTTCCATCATTATCAAGAGTATCAAGACCATATTCATCAAGCTCCAAGAGCATTTCGAATAGGTCAAAATAACCACACTCTGCCGAATGGTGTAAGAGCGTTTTGCCTTGCTTATTAATAACGCTCAAATCAACAAAATATTCATCAATCAAAAATCGGACAATATCAAAGCAACCTTTTGAAATCGCGATAAAAATAGGCGTTTCCCCATCATTGTTGGCAATATTAACATCGGCTTTTCCATCCACTAACAACAATTTAACCAAATCTAACCGTTTTTTCATAGCTGCTATATGAAGCGAGGTATTCCCATAATCGTTCGAGTGGTTAACATTGGCGTTTGTTGAAATTACCAAAAGTTTCACTATCATGTCATACCCATTGGAAATTGCCCAGTAAAGTAGAATCCCGCCATCATTGTAAAATAACTGCTTGTTCGCTCTGTATATCACATTTGTTAATTCCCTTTGAAAGTCTTCTCCATCTTTGGCCTTGAAACCTTGAAGAAGTAAGCAAATCATTACTTTAAAGTGCTTGAATAAGGAATAATAGCCTCGTTCATCAAGTACTTTCATATCAGCACCACCTTGCAAAACCAACCACTTGACCACTTCGAGGTAACCATGCTCTGCTGATTTATGAAGGGGCGTCTTGTTATAAAAATCAATGGCATTTATATCCACTCGCTTCTCCTCCACTAGCCATTTCACCACCTCGATGTGACCATTCTCAGCGGCCATATGAAGCGACGTGGCATTGAAACAATCTCGAGCATCTATATCAGCCATACCTTCCTCCACCAACCATTTAACCACCTTTAGGTGACCTCCAGAGGCAGCACAATGTAACGGTGTCTTGTTGTTTAAACCAATGGCTCCTATATTTGCTCCCCCTTTACTTGCCAGCCATTCAACAATTTCAAGCTGTCCTTCACTTGCAGCCCCATGCAGAATGGTAAAACTATCCTTGTTTACTGCATTTATGTCCACATTCTTTTCCTCCACCAGCCATTCAACAATATTAAAATGCCCCTTGGAGGCGGCTAGATGAAGCAAAGTGTCTCCGTCTCGATTGACCATGTTATTAACATCGATTTTTGAATTCTTGGCCAGAAACTTAACCACTCGAAGATGTCCATTTAATGCAGCATCTTGTATAGGCGTCCTTCCATACTTGTCCATACTGTCAAGGCCAGCGCCCCCAAAAGACACCAGATACATTAATTCATCCACCAGGCCGATTGAAGCAGCCCTATGAAGCGCGCTTTTGCCTTCCCTATCAATAGCATCTACCAGCAACTTGCCACTATCCACCAACCATTTGACCAACTCAGTTTGCACTTTAGAGACGGCCAAATGAAGCAGCGATTCACATTGGGTATTAATGACATCAACGCGGATTTTATCACAATTTACCAGCCATTTGACCAAATCGATATGATTGCCCAGTAATGCACTAAATAGTGGTGTTTTTCCATCCTTATCAATTGGATTTACATCAACACCATCTCTTGATATCAAGAATTTCACCATATCCATGTGACCCTTGTAAGTAGCATGATGGAGGAGGGTCATGCCATCTTTATCTCTGGCCATTAAATCGGTATTTGGATTACGCAATAATAAGTCCATGACATCCATATGGCCAAAAGAAGCTGCAAGGTGAACAGGTGTTCTTCCATTAATATCGACAAGGTTAACCAAGATATTTTCATTTCTCAGTAATATCTTTACTATCTGGTGGAAGGATTTAAAAACGGCATGATGGAGCGGGGTCCAACCATCTCGATCTTTAATGTTCACAAGTAACTTTTTCTTCTTGATCAACCAAATAACCAGGTCGTTTTGACCATTGATTACGGCAAGATGAAGCGGAGTTTGGCCAACCTTATCAACACTGTTCAAATCAGCCATTTGTACTTCTATTAGCCATTTTACTGTTTTCGCATGACCATTGCTTGATGCCCAATGTAACAAACTATCCCCTTCACGGTTAACACAGTTGAAATGGATTCGGTGATCTTTAGCTAAAAGGTTCAAGATACCGATTTCTCCTTTTAACGATAAAGTTTGAACAAGACACCATCCTTCATTATCAATTGTATTCACGTTCGACTTGTTAATCAACCATTTAATTACATCTGGTTTTGACCAAAGGCGATAATCTTTAGTGGCAATTAAATGAAGCGGGGTATATCCATCCACATCTAAAGCATCAATATTTGCTTTTCCCTTTTGCACCAAATATTCAACAACTCCGAGATTACCCTTGCAAGCAGCAAGATGAAGCGGGGTTCGCCATTTATTGTCAATAGCATCAACGTCCGGGTCGGTATTCTCTAGTAACCACTTGACCAGCCCGTAATTCCCAACAGATGCAGCAAGGTGTAATATTGTCCTTCCTTTTTTGTTCCTGCTATTTATACTTTCTTTCTCATGCTTGACCAAAAATTTGACAATTCGGAGGTTTTCGTTCAAGACAGCCAAATGAAGCGGCATGTTCCAATCATTGTCTATAGCATAAATATCGGCTCCAGCTTTGGTAACCAAATATTCTACAATGTCAAAATGACCATTCTTGCAAGCAAAATGTAAAGCTGTTAACCTAGTATAATCCGAGGAATTAACAACTACCCCATGATCTTCAATTAGCCATTTAACTAATTCAAGATGCCCAGAATACGCTGCAATATGAAGTAATGATTGTCCCTTTTTATTAACCGTGAATAGTTCAAACATCCCACTTGCTATTAAATATTTCATCATTTCAAAGTGTCCAAATTCTGATGCTACAAGTAAAGCGGTCATGCCATCAGCATCCACAATGCTAGTATTGACGCTTTCTTTAGAAACTAAATATTCAACCAATTCAAAGTGACAATATTTAGCTGCCAAATGCAGACAGGTGTAACCTCTATGATCGGTAGAATTTAGGTCAAACCTCCGACTTTTCAACAAGAATTCGACTATTTCAAGGTTTTCTTGTTGTAAGGCTACCTGGAAAGCAGTAAACCCGGATTTATCAATAGCAGTTGCATCGATATTTGGTATATTCATTAACCATTGAACAAATCCGAGGTTTCCATCTTCTACGGCCAAGTGTAGGCATGAATATCCCTGTTTATCCCTAACATCAAAGTCAAAACCTCCGTGCTCCAGTAGAATCTTGACTACTTGACAATGCTTCCTGCTTAAAGCGTAGTCAAGGGCATTCATATCATTATTGCTACAAACATTAACCTCGATATTTTCCTGCTCCAATAGCAATTGAACCACGCTAACAAGACCATAAATTGAAGCAATATGGAGTGGATTACACCCATTATTATCTGTGGCGTTGATATCCATGCTTTTCAACAACATCTCAACTATTTCGTAGTTCCCTCCTTCGATAGCAGCATGTAGGACAGTAGATCCAGAATCATCAACACAGGTTTTATCAAGACTACTATCCAACAAAAGTTTTTGAACCGTGTCAAAATGGCCTTCACTGGCTGCAACATGAAGAAGAGTTCTTCCAAGCGAATCTTTAATATTGATGTCAAAGTTCCTATGTACTAGCAAGAAATCAATAATTTCGGTATTTTTTCGAAACAAGGCGAAATGGAGAGCAGTTCTACTGCTTTTATCAATCATGCTGGCATCGGCATTACCTTGTTGAACCAGAACTCTAACAGTATCGATATTCCCTTCCTTTACCGCTAAAATGAGAGGAGTGTAACCTTGATAATTTTTAGCATCAACTTTAAAGTTTTCAAACTTCAACAAAAGTTCCAATATTTGGTGGTTTCCACCTTCAGCAGCTGAGTGAAGTAGGGTAAACCCATAATTATCAATTATGCTAATATCAACACCTTCAACTTTTAATAATACAGACACTGCTTCAAGGTACCCATCTCTAGCGGCATGATGAAGCAAAGTTCGATTGTGTAGATCCTTGGCATTAATGTCGAATTTGTAGTTTGATAATAAAAAGGTGACAATATCAACTTTATGAAGGGCAAAAAAAAGGGGCGTTCTTTGGTCTTTATCAACGAGGTAAGGATCAGCATTTCCAATCATGACCAACATTCGAACAACGTCAATATGTCCAGCCCGAGCAGCAAGATGAAGCGGAGTACGACCACTTTTATCAGCGGCATTTACATCATCAATCACACCTTGAAGGAGAAACTTTAATATATCACCATAACCACCCTCTGCAGCACAGTGAAGGACAGTAGATCCAGAATTATCCACTAGGTTTGGATCGAATTTTAAATCCTCCAGTAACCACCGAACCAAGTCGAAATGACCGTTTCTTGCGGCCAAATGAAGAATAATATCGCGATATTTTTCAAAATCCCCACTTTTGATCAAGGATTTAACCAAGTCCAAGTGTCCTCTAATGACAGCGAAATGAAGGGCGGTCCTGTCATTATGAGTGGTAATTCCAGGATCAGCGTTTCCAACTTTTAGCAACCAGTCAACTAGATCAGCATGGCCTTCCTGTGCCGCCAAATGTAGAGCTGTAATTTTATGACGGTTGCAAGTATCAACATTTACCAGATCCATTTCGATCAAACTCTTGACCTTTTCCAAATCACCACGCAGTGCAGCCAAGTGTATGTCTTGGGTTAGTGTTGGTATGAGGTTAAGCCATCGCCCAAGTTGATAAAACTTGGTCTTGTCAACACATTCTTCAGCAGTTTTCCGAAAAGCATTAACAACCCCAACACTAAAGCCAGCTTCCAGTACTAGCCATCTGACCATGTCAAAATGGCCATTTATAGCAGCGACATGGAGAAGGGTGTTTCCGTTATCGTCGACTTTCTTGGGATTAAACAGTTGTTGCTTCATCAACCACTTCAAAACGTAAAAGTGTCCTTCAGAGGCAGCTTCATGCAGTGGTAGCAAGTCATAATTTTCAAGGTTCATTAAATCGGCATCGTTATCAGCGACCAATTGTTGTAGTTGTTTGAGGCCACCATTGCGGATTATTTCCATGTTGTTTTGTTGATAAGCTTTAGGGAAAAAGTCACAAATGCAAAGACAATCAATGGTCAAAGAAGCAGAGAGATTATAATTTATTATGGTCAGGCCTGGTTTCCCAATAATTAGTGCCATAACTAACAAACAGCTGTTCATGCTGCTTGATATCTCTCAGGGTGATGTAGAGGACATACCAATGATTGCCATGTGGGGCGTATTGAAGGATACAATTCTGAGCCTCACCATCGCCATGATTAACAAAGCGAAGGTGATTTCCATAGGTCAAGGAATCAGTCAAAATTAATATCTCTTCACCAGTTCCATTCTTGTGATGATATTTGGCATCCCAATTATACTGCCAGGAATAATCAGTGTTCCAAACTCGATTGGAATTTCTGAGGATGCCGGAATAATGCCCGATAGGTTCGCCTTTCTTCAAATCCCGCGCTGCAAACAGTCCAAAACCCATATAAGCATCGGCGAATCGGGTGTATGTGTCGTAGCGTGGTTGTCCTTTAATAAGAACGCGCTGATAAACATCCTCGGACCATTCATCCATGAACGGGTAAATAGCGTCTTTTAACAAGCCACTTATATAATCGGCAAAATCAACTCGAGCATTTTCCATCTCTTCTCGAAGGTTCTCGGGTAGGGCTTGTACAGGATCCAATTGGGAGAAATCCAGTTCGGCTGCCAAAGCAGGTGAGACATGCAACACATCGAGAGGAATCACCCCGAATTGATGGTAATAGTGCTCTGGATAATAATGGGCATACACAAATGTTCCCACCGGAGCTCCTTCTACTGGTGCTACTTTTGGTTCTGCTGGCACTGCTGATTCTGTTGGTTGTGAGTTGAGGGGATCTACAGGAGGAGCATCTTGACAATTTACCACAACCAAGCAAAAGCAGAAAGCAAGGACTTTTAAAAGACCACCCATTGTGTCACTGCGGAGAAGAGTGTGAAAGAAAGACAGGGGGAAAATAATTAATTTTACACGGTTTAACAAAATTATTATTACGAGATTTTCTTCCTCTCAGGTGGCATAACGCTGGGTCCATTCCCTGGCTACTCGATCATGCTCTTCTCGATTGCTTAGATACTGCCTCGCAATGTCTGACACCAAGGGATCCGCTGTTATTTGTTAGCGTGTGTTAGTGTAGAAGGGAGGATTACCAGGATTGGGATCACACAACAAGGAAGTAATAGAAAGGAGCACTTTGTCAATGGTCAAAGCAGGAGACCACTGGTTCTTCAAAATATCCAAACAAATATATCCTTGCTGGTTAATGTTGCAGTGATAAATACGCGTTCTAAATTGCACCTATTCACCGCCAATACCGCCAATTACGCCATTCTCGACCAAGTACTAACCTGAGGCGGTTTAAAGGGATAATCAGAGGGGAACTTGATATCCAGAAAGTAGATGCCGCCTTGGTACGGTGATCCCTCAGGACCACAAATTGTGCTAGTCCACTCAAACAGGTCATCTCCTTTTGGTCCTGCGCTGCAATTAGGCGGCGGGTTGAGCGTAACTTCAGCCAGTTCTTTTTGTAACCTTTTCTTGATTGATCAGTTTTCAGGGTTAAAAACTTACCGTCGTAATGTATTACTGGCTGCACCGTTGGCTGACCATTTATTCGCGGCCTTGGTAACCCTGGTTGTCGGTTGTTGCGTGGAAGGAGTCCTTGTCGTTGTTGTTGTCGTTGTGGCTGTCGTAGTTGCAGTCGCAGTTGCAGTCGTTGTTGTAGCCGCCGTGTTTGTGGTTGCGCGATTTATAGTAGCACGACTTGTAGTAGTAGAATTGGAAGTAGAAGTAGCAGTAGAGGGAGTAGCAGCTGAGGGAGAAGGTGCGTCCAGATCAATGGGATTCTCAGGACTTCCCAAACTCCTTGTTGCTGCAGTTGCCGTAGTTGCAGCAGCACTAGGAGCACGTCGAGTTGATCTTCTTACCGAATCACCACCGTTGGGAGGAGCAGTAGACGCAGGACGACGGGTAGTCCTAGTACTGGAACGAGTAGCAGGCATGACTTGGCAAAGATTGAAAAAATCCCAATCAGGCGAGAGAAATGAGAGGGAAGAATGAATGCGTCACATCAGAGCGTGCTTTTGCTCAAGTGGTAGTGAACTTTTTTATTTGACTAATTACTTCCTTTACTTCCACCACCGCCTCTTGCCCAACTCCTTCTTGCAATTTAACAACATTTCTTCTCAAGGTTTCATATGCAGCTTTATGAATCAGTCCTTCCAAATTCGCCCCTTCTCGACCTGGTCAGACCTTCTCAGCCAAAAGGAAAGGGAATTACCAGAATACCCCTCAGTCTTTAGAGCAACTTCTTTCCAGAATTCCAAAGGACAAGAATTGGGGATTTTTGAAGCAAATCCCCTCAACATTTCCTCCCTCTCCTAACCATTCACCACTGTAATCAAAGAAAAGTAGTACCAATATATCAGGCAGAGGGAGTTCTAACAAGAGATCAAATCTTCCAGGTCTCAACAAGGCAGGGTCAAGCGCATCTTTTCTGTTGGTGGCGCCAAGAACCAAAACTTGCCAGCTTTTCTCTGTAGAAAACAAGCCATCCATTTCTTCCCACAATTCGTTAACTAATTCTCAGTTAGAGGTGCTTACCAGTTAGAAAACAAGAAATAATCCGATTAGCACTTCCTTCTTCCCTTGAATCTCTTTTTTTCAAAACCGTGTCAATCTTACTTATCACATGACACTATCACATTGAAAGCAAACCTGATCGATAAATAAAATACAGGGCGATAAAGATCTGGCTTTTTGGAAAATCTCCATTATTGCCCTCTCAGAAGCTCCCACCATCATTGACCTGATATGCGTGGACTATCCTTGACTTTTCCCCTTATTCCAATTCATGCGGCTTACCTCGACGTGTAGGAAATTAACTCGACATTCTCTTGCCAAGGCACAACTTAGCTTGGTCTTGCCAGTCCCTGATGGTCCATAGAACAAGACTCCTCGAGGTGGTGTAATGCCGTAATATTCGTATTCATGGGGGTCAATTAGGGGCCCAATCACCACGTCCTATTGCTTGAACTCATAAGAAGTACGGTCGCGACAATGGAAAATACCCGCAAGGTTTGAATAATTCCATTAATGCCATAGAAATCCTGAAAACTCACACCTTCTAATGCCGAGGTCTTTCTACTGTCACAACTTCCAATCAGAGATAATTTACTTTGAGCAAATCAGCCGTGGAAGAAAGTGAAGGAATCGTGTTGACAAGAGCAGCTTCTTCCCATTTCATTAAACCTCCACTTTTTCTTTCTGCTGACAAGTTCAACAAGAGAACCTGACGAAGTAACCTCTGTAGGTCGATCAATTGAAACCCATGAGTTCTCTTGGCTAGCATGGTAAAATCCAATCCCTCTATATTCATCCCTATTCTTCTTCATATCTCTGCACTTGCATTGAAGTAGGGAACCTTTAGATAATTCTTTTAAACATTGTTCACGATCACTTGCAAATTCCAATCTCAAGTTTAACCTTCGATACAAACGTCTCATCAGTGTTGTAACTTCCATACTGCTACTACTACTGGTGGTGCAAGTAACTATATTATCTCCATCAAGCGACTATTGCAAGAAAAGAGAAGAGTAACCAATGATGAAAATGCCTCTGGAGGTGGAGGAATCCAAAACCTCCAACAACAAGGCAGTCCAATCACTTTTCCCATCTCCACTAAACAGCCAATCCAAGTCATCCAGGCATAAAATAGCTCCTTCTCCTAATACTTGAAATGCAGTTTTAACCAGCTGTAATCTATTTCCTTGTACCCCCTTACACCCCATCTTGAGGAATGACTTACGCTTGGACATGAAGAAGGAGTAGTAAATCCCGACAAGAAATCAAACGAATCCTCCTACCAACCGTTTTAAACTTAGCAAAAGGTAAAAGAAACTTGTTTATGGTGGTGGATTTAACAAAGCTTGTTTTTCCACATCCACCCGGTCCTTTAATCAGACAGCAATTGGCACCACAAGTAAGCCAAGTGGCCAATTTCTTGGCCTGAATTTCATACATCGGTCATGTGAATTTGTTGTGAAAATACCTTGAAAATCATGGAATATTAAATTTTCTTGCCTTGTCAAAATCGGCAGGCGTTAATGGCTCGTAAATTCACAATCATTAATTAATTTACAGTAAAGATAATTAAATTCGAATGAAGGAGTTTATTTTTGAAATAACTGCAATTATAAGCCCAGAATATTTATAAGCTGCTGCGGGTTATAAAGGTAGATATTGAAATTGCAGTCACCACTGTTGTCCCTTGAAGCTACCTCTGCTTTCAAACTTGCATTATTTGCTTTGAAATTATTCTTATCCGATAGAGTAAGCACCTTGTTGTCGTCTGTAGAGAACGTGTAAGTGCAGTCTGAATTTTGTTTGTAGTTCCATACCGTTTCATTTTCACCAAATATAATCAGATTTTCCCCTCCTTTTCCGCTTCCAATTCCCATGAATTCTTTACCAATGGAAATGCTTACTTTGCCGTCCTCAACGAGCTTTAATTTGAACAAGTTGTGCCAATCATAGCTTGGATATGTGTCCTTTCCAACCGCGCCCTTCTTTCCACCTCTGGCATTAGATATACAATTCTTACAATAACTAACTAATTGTTTACTCTTCGTATGTTCAACGTTAAAAGTGACTCCTGGTTTCTTCTCGATAATATCTTTGCATGTTTTTTGATCACCATCGCTAAAATCAGGATCATCTTCAACATTACCATCGGCACTGGAAGGAGAGAATAGGAGTTTTTCTTGATTGCTTCTTCCAACATTTTTATTACTACCTCTCTTACTAATTGCAACAGAAGTAGAATTTTCAATGGACAAATTATTTAAGTCTCTGGGATGTAGCTCTACACCACTACCAGAATTAAAAAGATGCTTTTTCTTGTTATTTGCAGTTGCAGGTGTTTTTGTTGTTGATTTGTTGGTCATTGGTGAAGCTCTTGACTTGGAAAGACTACATGAGGTCGACGAAACCGTTGAAGTGACAATTTCCTTTTGTCTTGCAGCGATACCAGGTGATGAGGAGGACTTGGCAGAACTCTTGGGATTAAACATTGGGAGATGTGAAGGAAAGAAGGATTATCGCTTACTTCACTCAGCCGCACCTGGAATGGGTGTCTTCAATGGCAGAACCGTATACCTGAGGAGACTTTTTGGATAAAGAACTAGGATTTTGGAGTGGCTGAACGACAAAGAGTAATGCAGAATAAATAGAGATTATGTTCAAATAATGAGAATAGAGCATTTTGGAAAATTGATCAAGAAATGAAGAGGATTGACCCCCATTTTGATGAATTAAAGTGAAGCTCTTAAAAGGGAATTTTCAAAATGGGCTTAAAAATGAAAATAGGCACAGGGAAATCTACAGCTGTTGTTCTCTTCCATTTAAGTGACGTCACGGTTTTCAAATTACATGACCATTATGAACAGGGGGTTTATTTTTCATACTTCCCACATGACCACATTCAGACGGTAAATAAAGAAAATTTATTAAGAGTACAAAGGTTTTAAATTGAGGGTCTAATT
>QZWR01000194.1:4832-28819 GCA_004114325.1 Zoophagus insidians | reverse complement strand
ATGAAACTTGAGAACATGACATGATGTTGTGAAAGATGAAAAAAGTAAGTCTACTAAGAAAGAGTGCCTATTGGTTGCATGATTTAGAGCAACACAAATTAGGAAGTTGATTAGTAGTTTTTGGTAGATAAATCAAACTTGGTTGGTTTCAATTCATTAATATTCACGAGTCACAGATATCGAGAATGTTATATCAAATCCTGCTTCCTTCGTTATCACCCTCCGTTATTCTTTAACGAGAACTGTGTTTTTCTCCAACTCATATATTCTGCCTCTCCCAAATTAGCACAAACATGAATAACCTCATTGAAACCTGGAGATCAAATACTGTAATCATATATATGGTGCCTGGTTTTCATCAACGACGGCTGAAACATCAGATAGATAAAAGATTAAATTGGAGGTATTAAGGCTTGGGGCAAGGAATGATACTGTGATCATCGAGTTCCATCTCTTTTGAGAAATTGTTCGAGTGATGAACTACGGTTCGATCAAGTTGGATGACACTTTTGTAAGAATTGACAGATTTCGAGGTTTCTCCTCCTTTGTTGGGGGTGGGGAAAGAGGTAGTATTGAGGAGATTCTTGTTATTATTATTCCGAGGAATAGATTGGAGATTTATAACTTTATCTTCTTCTGTGTCAACTGCTCCTTACAAGGGCAATCCTCCTTCACCATATCCACATTTTGCTTCCACATTTAATGTGAACTATGCACTACTTTCTCCTTCACCACCTCCAAGAGCAGGGTCCCTGGACTTGAATTAATAATACGCTTTTTGCTTTCTTAATTGTATTTATTATCTTCAAGCTTAATTACTAAATTGCTTCTATCATATGCTCAAACTCTTTACATCAAGTAATTCTCAGATAAATATCAAGTTGTGATTATATTAGGAATTTATTTCTTAAAATGAATCGTGAATTACAAAAAAAATCTTGATCCTTTTGATCCTTTTCTCATAGAAAATGTTTTTGCAAATTCCTCTACTTTTTTGCCTTTTCACCACGTTCACCTCAGCTTCACCAATATCTCATGGAAGCCTTTTAGCCAGTTGTAGTACTTCTAAGGATTGCCAGGAAGATCTCATTTGCTACAACAAAAAGTGTTATTATCGGGGGAAGGAAAATGACCTTTGTCCTAGTTTTAGTTTCAACATTCCAGTTGCTTGTGAGGAAGGTCTGAAATGTGGATTAAGCTTCTATTTCCACAGTGGTATACAAGTTTTTTATTGTCAAAAGGCTTAAGGGAGTTGGGAAACATTGTAGAACTAATGAATAAATCATCGTTTTATTTCTTCCTGATTATCTCATCAACTTTAAAGCTTATTTTGGTTATACCGTTCAAGTCAGTCTTATGAGCAGTTCTTCACTTTATAATGGCTATCCTGGGACTTTTAAAATTGCGCGAAAGAGTAGTACGTTGCCACGATCCAGCTCTGGCGGAGGTGTGAATGATGGGGAATTGTTATCAAGTTCTCTTCAACCTACCTCTTCCTTTGCTCACTTTCCGATTCAAGTACCCAAACGAGCTCAAACTCCTCCAGCCTATCCTGTTCATGATTTGTATGCAGATAAAGCCTTGTTGGAACATTTAAACCCAGTTGATTTAACCTGCCCCATCTGTAATTTCGAAGCAGCAGACTTGGAAGAATTAAACATTCACCTCGATCGAGAGCATCCGGTTGATGGAGAAGGAGGTTTTAGGAATTGGTTCCGTGATAAATTCTTCACAGCAACCACTAGCAATCCCAACACCACTAATCCTCTCTCAACTATAGCCAAGCCAATCAAGCCGCAAGAAAGTTTAGCAAGTCGTACTAATTCACCAGTTCCTAGTATCAAGAATTTAGATATTTGTGTTATATGCAAAACTTCTGGTTCTTTGAGCGAATTAATCGGCTGCAACAAATGCAAGCGGTTTTACTGCGAAAGTCATGGCTCTTTTGACATGCGACTGAGTCCTCAGGGAAAACATGATCCAGAAAATGGAGAATGGCAAAAAGTGTGTAAAGAATGTTTTACCTCTAGGGATGAATACCTTGATTATCTGAATAACGCCAGCTATAAAGATTGGAAGGAGGTTTTTTTCAATGTCAGGAAGAAAACCATAGATAAAGCAGACTTGGAAAAGAGTAGGCTCTTAAAAAGATTAGACAAGGTTAGTTTTTACTTTGCAGAGGTTGAAAGAAAAGACAGCTAACTAGAATTCATATGGAAAACACTGTCAAAAGCACTTGTCAATTGAAAATCCCTAAATGTGTCAGCATAAAAGGTAACTTATTCGCACAAAAATAAAAATAGGCAATATTATAGAATTGGAGCAAGAAGTAGTTCTATGGGATGATGATGAATCTACCAAATGTTGTAGTATATGTTGGTAGTTTTAACTTTTGAAAGCCTGAGAAAGAATATTAGCACTAACTTTTCATTATTTGTTCGAAAGCATCATTGTCGTCTTTGCGGGAAAATTATTTGTAGAAAAAAACGTCAGAATAAATGTTGTGGATGGATGGACATGATTCCTGGGATAACAACAGAAGATCGTATGACTTTAACTAATTGTTTATTCATAAAGTTGATAGATTCTGAGTATTACCGTTCAAGGGCAAATACTGGACAAAGTGACATTAGTTCAAGTTCCTTGACCTTTTCTGTTGCTCCTGTACTTCAACGACCACCATCTGTTATGTCAAATCCACCAAGAAATAAATGGATGTGTTGCATGGGTGAAAGCTCAAGGAATTTAGCAATCGGACATATAATTGTTTGTACGAAATGCTCCAAGTTGGTCTGCACGTAATTTTTGCTTTTAAGTTTAAAGTTGATGATATTATTATAGGAGAAGGAAAACTACAGCAATGACAACAACCGAATTCCATCAGAATGCTGAGCTAATTAGCCTCTACATGGTACGATTTTTGTTGGAACACTTGAGAAAAGCATTATTAGAGTTTATCCACATTAAAAGACAATATAATTAGATCTCTGAGTAGATATAATGAAACTATCAAAGCACTTGAAGGGTAATTAAAATATTAGAAAATCAACAATCAAGGGGTTTATAGAGTCAAACACTTTCTTACTTTGGATCACCCCGACTACTTGCATGCATCAGAAGCCCGTAAAAACTTGTTAGATTCGTTTGCAGAGTTTGACAAGTTGAGCAAATCGATTGCCAAACTTCAATTAACACATCTAACGGAAAGAACATTGCAACTTTCAATGAATGCAGCCTCGAATCAATTTTTACAATATCATATGTTTTCTCTGGCACGTCTACCAAAGTTGATTCTACAGCTTCCCAAGTTGCCACAACATTCTGCAACTTACAGCGGGGGAATATCTCGTAGCATGTCATCATCATCTGTAATAAGACGACGAGCTATCAGCGGGTCCTTTGAATCAAAAGCTAGTGGCGTTGAACAACCAAACACTCCTTCATCAGTGGTTGGATCGCCATGGAAACATATTGTTGCCCAGCGCAAAGACGCGGATGAAGCAGCAAGAAAAAAGCGGGTTGAATTGCAAGCGTTTCGAGAACAAAGGAGCCAGCTGGAAAGACTGATTGCAGATGCGGAGTTAGGGGAAGATGAGGAAGTGGTGGAAACGCTACGAGCCAACGTAGAAGAGCTGGAAACAGAGATTGAGAGAATTCGATTGGAATTGGAGTTGCAAGAGTGATTATTATTAATAAATAAAACCTTAAACCAAAGCTCAGAAAGATAACGATGAGAATATTCGCGTGATAAGTAATATTATTTCAGCAAATGGGAGCATTGGAAGATAACACCAAACCATTCAGAAATGATGAAGCAGCTGACTTTTAAGCACATGTGAAAAATTCAAGGATTAATAATCCACACAGACGACTACAACTTGTTTACAACAAAGCCACTCCCCCGCCTGAAACCCCAAATTATTCCCAAGACGCTTTGATGAATCGAATATCCATTCAAAACCTTATCGATCCAATTATAACAAACCCTATTCCTGTGACTTTTTCTTCTGCTGCTTCCAATGCTTTACCGATTTGCAGCAACACCAGTAACACTACTGCAGCTGAAACAGCCTCAGAATCATCCTTGGAACAAAGGGTTTCCATGTTGATGAAGTCCAAGGTTGCTTATCCTCTGCAAACACCAGGAGAAGAAGGAGAAGAAGAGGTTGCGAAAGTAACTGTTAGTTGTTGGCATAGCACTGTGGCACAAAAGTCCTATGGAACAGAAAAGCGATACTTGTCACCACCTCCAAAGGTACAAGTACTAACGGATGGAGAGTTGCTGGTCAAGCCTGTGGTTAGCATGTCGGTGGTATATGATAAACCAGTGGCCAGATATACGGAATATCGTGGTATTTTGGAAGATAATGCCTGTCAGTTCAAAACCATGCATGTGGCACCCACCGCTACTACGGCGAAGACCTTTAAAGATGCCACTGAGGATAAAATGCAGGCTGTTCAATTGAGGCTAAAGTTAATGCTTACTAATAACACGAAAAAACCTGCTTCTTCCTTGCTACGAAATCTGACTGTTACCAGCGACCTTATAAGAATGATCACCAAGCCCAGCAAGAAAGCAAAGAGGTTGGGCAATTTAATGAGAAATTATTGCCTCCGAGATGGCGATAAGATTTGCCTTTATAGCCGAATTAATTCTCAATCAGTAAAGACTCATTATCTCTCTACTACCTTTTCACCCGTTACCAAAACCATGGATGTTTGCGTGGCTACTCAGTGGTCTCCCTGGGAGATCCATCATGTTGACCCTTCCATGGGGCGTGGAAAGGCCCTGGCCTATGGCTCAGAGGTCATCCTAACCAACGTGGAAACCGGGGTCAGGTCAGAAACAATGATTTTGAGAAAAGTGGATCGTGGCCAAATTATGATTCAAACTGAAAACATCCCCGTTAACCAAATGCACAAGCTTGCTTTACAAAGAAAGAATGATGGTTATTTAAGCGCTCGTACGGCTTTGAGCCAAAAAGGACTCTTTGAAAATCCATTTTCTTCTGAACATTCTGAAGAAGCAAGCGAAGTGGTTGGCGATTTTTTCTTATGGACCATTGTGGGAGTTTCTCAATTCAAGCAATCTTTGTACCTACTCAATCTTATGGGACAACCCATCTCCAAAGTCCCGACTGTTTCTGATGCTAGCTATAATGCCAATGCTGGAACTTTGCGATTGCGTATATCGAATTTCTTTTACTGGGATGGAAGTTGGAAATCCTATCAATTGTGGTTGGGCGAACGGGGACCATGGCCATTCACCGTAGAAAGTGTACATGATCAAGAGGTGGAGTTGCAGCTGCTGCAGGTATATCCATGCGCGGCTGTACTGCCAAATGATAAAAGTTGGAAAGTGTGTATGTGTTTGGTGCGAGAAGATGGTTTGCTAGTTGCGGCGACAAGGGATGGATTCTGGTTGTATTGCAATGCATTGTATTAATCCTCTTCCATACTTGGCATTTCGCTTGGCTTCATCAAGCCAGGCACCTTTAACGCTTGGTTCAATTCCTCCTGTTTCTTGGCCGCCATTTCTATTTCTTTTTCTTCCAAATACAAGTCGGTGTTGTCGCCAGAGAATTCCTTTATTATATTGATTAGTTTTTATGCTTTAAGTTATAAAAGATGTCTACCTTTAGCTGGATTAAAAAGTCGCGCACGTGTAGTTTAAAACGATTCAAATCTCGATTATACTCAAATAAACCTTCCACAAATTGTTGAATTTGTATTCTACACCACATCCATTGATTCATAATTGTTATTAGCGGGAGAAACTTACGGTTGTAAATGCGCAAAGGCTGTTTGCAACATCTCTGTTACATGCTTCGATAGGAACTCCCGATTAGTTTGAACATCTGGGCGAACTTGAGGATCAAATAATGGTGCAGTCACGGCTTCAGCTTGTACCAATTCAAAGATTCTTGCCAATACTTGAATTTGTCCCTTGAAACCTGCTCAGGCTGAATTAGCTCAAATAGTACAGACAGTGGATACCGCTTTTATGCTCCGTATCTGTTAATACAATGAGAACGTTTCCTAGTATTTCTAATAGGTAGGATTGGTAAAAGGCATTTCGAAGTGTTGGGTCTGACAGGTTGGATACGTTATTAATCAAATCCAGACAAATTAGTAATCCAGTATCCTGAATGTCTCGATGGGTATGTCGATAGGCCCAATTGGTACTATCCATGATCAACTTAAACTGATGTGGTGGTAGTGACACCAAGCCTACAAGTAAGTTTTGTAAATATAGCTCTTGAAAAACTTGCGTACTCTGAAAGCAGTAAGAATTGATAGATTTCAGCAATTCGAAAAAACCTGTTCGGTGTTCAGGATATTCTGAAAAGTCTCTACTGATCATCTCAACAGTGCAAGAAAACACAGCATCTAATATTGGTGCTACTTGGTCCATCATTATAACCTAACGCCAATAATGAGTATAGACTGGGAGGGAAATTCCAACCTTTAGCTTTTCAATTATAATTGCTGTAGTATGAAGAACTTGAGATTCGCGAGCTGCTTCGACTGTTCGGTTGTAATCTCCTAGGATAGTGTCAAATAAAGGAGGAATTAAGTCTTTAGCAACGGTATCAACATCTTCAGCATTCTGTATGTAGGTTTGACATAAGCAAAGAAACTCTTTCTTCACCGCACGCATGTGGCGGATCAAAGGAGTGCGTGCTGTTACTATGCCTTGCTTTACTATAGAGTCATTAATATTTTGGCTGATTGTTCGGTAAAGAGCCAAAAGATCCATGAAATTTCTTGCTAGCTGAGGGTAGAATCCACTTCCAACTGAAGTACAAGCGGAAACGTTGGTTTTTAAGACATTTATAAGCACTTTGAGAGTATCGTTATTTTGTAAGACAGTTATATCTGCTGCAGCTTGTCGCATGATATTATCCCACTGTCAAATCACCTGATAAGGAAATAGTTCAAGGAAGAACTTACCGCAAGGTTAGGTTGTTCCATCATTTTAGATAACAATTTTTGTTGTACTGGTATGTTGGTTTGAGCCGCTACCATATAACCAACGCCTTCATAAAATGTATGAACCTTCAAGATATTTTAGCACTATTCCAACAAACCAAAAGATTACCTGTTGTGATTGTAAATCTGACGTAATTCTTCCAACATACTCCAATATTTCATCGATGAACGGTCGAACTTCTCCCACTTGTTGTAGGACAAAGTGTCGTCGACATTTTTGAGAAATCTTTATAAATGTATCACAAGCCATATCCTGAACTCCTAAAATCCATGGTTTCAGCCAATAACAAGAGAAACAAAAAAACCTTCATGTAATTCATGCATAAACTCAAATAATTTGTTAATGACGGTTTTCAAGAATTTCCAATGAGACTTTAGAAACCTGGGGTATTGTCCCACAATGTACATAATGTTAGAGGCAACGATGGCTTTGTTATCCTTTCCTCGTTTCATCTCCGTCAAGGCAAGAAGTTCCTTTATGACAGTTACGAGGAAGCGTTTCTCAGCATCTTCATTCATTGCCCCAGATATTGAACCAATAGCCCAGCATAACTTGTTCAAATTCCCCCAAGACCATTCAGTACCATCCACTTGACGATTTAGCTTTTCCATCATGATCATTTCGGTATTTAAAACATCCAAATGGGTCAAATAGACCAAGCATTCTCGCATTGCTTTATAAAGCTGGATAGTATCGGTTTCCTTAACAAATTCCCGAACGACCTCGCCTTCATCGTTTTCTACGACCAAGACTTCTTCAGGTCGAACCATCCTTTCAATTATTACAAACCGTAACTGTTCCGAGACTTTGCTATAAAGATCCTTGCGTTGCTGGGCTCGCGGCACTGGCGCTCCCCCTAATCCAAGTGGCATTTGTAACAAAGGAGACACATCCAGCAGCGGCATTAATTGAATTTGCTCATAAAGATCAGCCACAAGTTTGGCCCAATATTCTAAGCAAACTTTAAAAATCTCTCTTTCCTCAACTCGAGATATCTTTATTAAATACTGATGTGCTAACAACACACTGGCGTGGGTTGATTTTTCTTCAATTGACTATTTACCCATTAAAATAAAGTCAAACAAGTAAAGGGTACCGTTAAATGATTACTAAGCATAGTTGTAAAATACATGGCCAAATTTTGAACAAACTCTTGATCTCTATCATTGCTAGTTTCGTAAATTTGTTCGATATCTAACAAGAAATAGTTTAGTCAGAAAATAAGAATAATACTGGCTTCCACTGGGACTATAGAGTAAATGACTTTGAGAGACAGGTCAAACATGGCCACACAATTTTCTTCATGCTGCCCTGAACTTAAACTTGCTATTTCTGTCAAACATTTCAAGGTAACATTCCTATATTCCACTGGCTCCAAAAACTATGTACACACACACACACACACAAGATTCAACCAAATTTGCCCAGTCGACTTACCTTTTCTATTAATAGCGAAATTATCTGAGTTCCAAAGATATATCCTGTGGGAATCCAATTAAGGAATCGCAAAAGAGTATCCAAAGTAGCCATAATTAGGGAAGGCTTTTGGGCTTTTTGTAATATTTCCCAACATAAAGTATAAATCTCGTTAAACTCTCCAGACATCTGTTCTTTCAACGTTTTCACTTTTCTCTGGGTTAATTGCTCACAGCCAAAATCGTAAATCTCCTCTGATAACAGTTTCAAGATATGCATATTATTTTCACAAAGAGAAACGGAAGTTCTCGATGATGCAACAATTTCGCTAATAAAAGTTGGCCATTTCTGAGGCCAATCTTGCTTTAAGATCTATATTGAAGGGGGTTAAAGTGTGAATAAGGGAAAATAAGGTACCTGAACCAAAACGATGTTCAACTTGTGTAAAAAAGTTCTCTCAGCCACCATAGTTGCATCTTCCGAGGAAACCTTGATAATAAGAGAAACTACATAATTCTTGATTCCTAACCAGATTAGATGACTTGCCAATCAAGGGAGGGAAACAAACCTTGGCTTTGCTCTACGGGGAGGATCTTCCAACGAGTTTGTATAACTTTTTCTAAAACTTGAAGGGCAATATACTAACACTGTTAGTAATCTCCTTTGCGAGAAATAAGGCGAACCTTGCTTTGAGCCACTTGGGAGTGGGTCAAGATGACATCCGCGCGGGTCCAAGCATCAGGATTCTCTTGAAATTGAGTCAGTACCTGTTGAGCCATATGTTGCTAAAGCCAGATCATTAAAGCCATAGAGAAAGTGGTACATCTGCGCCGCGACCGGTGTAAAAGGTATTGACGATTCGATCGAACAGTTGCACATCGAATTCTCGAGTGAAATCAAGAATAGCCTAACACCTTACTACAGGGATGGTATGTCTTCTTACCTCCATTTCCAAATGCAAACACTAGCGATCTTTCTCACGTTAGGGCTTTTTACTAAAGCTTAAGGAAAAAACGTGTTGTTCTTTAAGAGCAGGAAATGCAACTGGTCTCGTGATTCCAGCACTGATTATCCCATCACTCCACCACTGCTTCAAGCCCTGTAAGTATTATTAGTGCTAATATGGCGAATGGGGGGGAGAAAATTAAGAAATAAAAATATCGAATATTAAAAAAGAGCTCCAATTTTATTTATTAACAAGCAGTAACTCTCCATCTGGAGTTCTCGTCAGACTTATCACCACAGAACACAGTGACTTCAGTGACATCTTGAGCATAGCCATTGAATTTGACTTCGTGACTGTGCAGAGCACCACCAGTCTTCACATGCACCAGGCGGATTCCTTCTTCTACGCGCCATTCGTTGGAACCTTGATGTTCCCATCTCTCCACACGGAAATCGTCATTATCGTCAGTGCTACTGTAGAAGGTAACTTCTTGCTGTCCACTCACAGGGGATTTGTGATTATGAGAGTGGAGCATATGGCCGGTGGAAAGATGCTTAATGCGAACGATACTGCCATATTGAACTGCTTGACCAGCGTTTCCTCCACAGACTTGGAAGACTTCATTATCGGTTACATTCCAACCTCCTGCCAAAGCAAGTTGTTGTTTGCTAGTCTGAGAAGTAGGATGATCTCGGTTAAAGCGCAGGAATCTACCACTCATGTTGTGCTTCAAAGTAATCTTGTTTCCGTAACAAATGGTACCACCTGAGACACTGGTGGCAGAAATATTAACATTGGTAGCGGATGATTGATAGGAGGAAGAGGTAGTAGTAGAGCTGGAGTATTGTTCAGATGCATGCTGAGCTTGTGCTTCAGCTTCATGCTTCTTCTCAACGTGATGTTTCAAGGCAACACCACCAGCAACAGCACCTCCAATAACGGCAGCACCAGCAAGAGCACCGAGGGCCATCTTGGTCTTGCTCATTCCACCAAGTTTTTCCTTCACACTATCACGAAAGCCATGCTCGTGTTCCTCCCCTTCGCCCTCAACTTTGGCAGAGGCGACAGTAGCAGTGGTGGTCTGGGTATACTGCTGTTGAGTGTAAGAAGCGGCTTGTCCTTGGGGCTGATTATAAGCGGGAGGTGGCTGTTGACCGTAACCCTGTTGGGGCTGAGCGTGACCTTGTTGGGGCTGAGCGTAATCCTGTTGGGGCTGAGCGTAACCCTGCTGGGGCTGAGCATAACCCTGTGCTGGAGGAGGCTGTTGACCATAACCCTGTGCCGGAGGAGGTTGTTGACCATAGCCCTGCTGTTGTTGGCCGTAACCCTGTTGCTGACCATAACCCTGTTGACCATAACCTTGTTGAGACATAACTGTTTACAATAGTTGGGGTAAAAAAATTTAAAAGTAAAGATTTGATCTTTGTGTTTTTTGTGGGAGACTTCTGTAAGTAAGAAAAAGTGTGAGAAAAACGGAGTGAAAGGTCCAAACGCTGTGTATTTATCTGTGGAGGAATTCTTTGGAATGCCAAGGTTTTCACACGCTTTAAGAAAACGTGACACAAAACCGGAATTAGCAAATCTTAGCATTCCCCGTCAAAGCAGCCCTTTTATTGCCAAGAATTATTCCCTTACAAAGTGTTACTACGAACAAAAGTGCTACAAGTGAGTATGAGAGAAAAGGAGAGCTGAGAGCGAGAAGAAGTGATGGAATGGAAGAGAGCAGTAGAGAGAGAATGGGAGGAAAATAACAAATAAAATAATTTCAACAGATTTAATAATTTTTTTCGAAATGCCTTTGAGATTAAAGCTTTATCAATGGATAAATATGATGAACAAGACTTGAAGCCTCAAATTCCCGGTAACAAGATTACTGGTGGCCATCTAAAAGAGTTGAAAAAACGTGTTGCTTCGTTAATAGGAGCAGTTCATGAACGGTTAGACGGCATGATTACATGATTTTCTTAACCAATTCTCTAGATTTCCCGGTTGGAATTACTATATTTCTAAATTGTCGACTAACGAGTCATAGGAGCTCAGCCAGTTAGCTTTACGGCAGAGAGTTTAAAAGAATTGGAGAGTGAAGAGTATTCTTAACTTGATTGATATTAAACTTGGTAGTTATTTTGTTTGTGAAAAGTCGGATGGGATTCGCTTGTTGATGTACATGATTGTTACTTCATCCGGAGCACCAGAGACTTACCTTGTACATAACTTGTTTCGGAGCACAGGCTAGATAAAGTAGATAGACAGGAAAAACCAGTATTTCCTCGTGCCGAGTCTGGCATTTCCCATTCTACCCACAGGAAACAAAGGAATCACTTGGCAACATAATACTTTGATCGATGGGGAATTGGTGCTAGATATTGAGCCTGATGGACAGGTACGCTCTCTTAATGGCAAAGTTAACTATCTTAGCATAATTTACATTATTTAGCTTTCGATTTGTTGGCGCAAAACTCCGAGAGCAAGATAGAGAAACCATTGACCAAGAGATTAGGAGTATATTTTAATATCTGCACATGCGAGTAACTGCGAAAGCAAGTAGTATTTGGATGCCTACGTTTTGAAGCCTTTTAATCAATGGCTAAGGAAAATGCCTAATTATCAACCGCCTTTTCGGTATTTATCTTTTCTGATTTCATAATTGCTTCAGAATATCTATGAAAAATATGGAACTTTCTTATGGCTTGAACAAAATATTGGAGACAGTTATCCCAAGCTTGAAGCACAAGAATGATGGTTTAATCTTTACCTCCGTAGTGGCAAGTTATGCAATTGGGACTTGTGAGAAAATGTAACAACTTTATATCATTTGTTTCTGAAGAGAGAAAAGGTTAAAATGGAAACCACCGCATGAGAATTCAGTGGATTTCAAGTTGAAGTTGGAATATACAAAAGATTCTCCGAGACCAGAATTAATTTTGTGCGTTTGGAAGGGCGCAGAGGATCATATCAAATATGACCGACTGGGCGTAACTGATGAAGAATGGAAAAAGTAAGTACATTCTTGATATAATTAACTGGAATCACGCTTAGACTCAAGGAAAGTGAGGAAGAGCTAGAAGGAAGCATAGTGGAAGCTTGTCATGATGTCAACCATATACCAGGATATCGATGGAAATTCATGAGATTTAGAAAGGACAAACCTTATGCAAACCACGTCTCCACAGTCGAAAGAATTGTAAAGAGTATTGAAGATAACGTAGACAGCGAACAGGTAATTTCTTGCATTAATTGCTCAAAAAGATGTCTTGGCAACGCAACTTAGTTGTTGTCGCATGTCAACCGGATTCGTGAATGTTGGAAAGAACGATCAATCAAAACAATAAAGCAGTGATTGTCAAATTATGTGACGTGGGCCTTGGATCTCTGCCCCCCTGTTTTTTCTTTCAAAACACGCCCTCTCCAGTAGCAACCTACTTTTCATCCCATCTCTCCATCATGTCTTCTTTGACCACCATGGAAATACGCATCGGCAACAAGTATCGTCTGGGAAGGAAAATAGGCTCCGGATCTTTCGGTGACATTTATCTTGGTAACCCCTAGACACGTTTCCCCCTACTAACTCTTCAACTTTAGGCACCAACATCATTAGTGGTGAAGAGGTCGCCATCAAGCTCGAATCCGTTAAAGCAAGGCATCCGCAACTGGAATATGAGGCCAAGGTGTATAAGACTTTGGCAGGGGGAGTGGGCATCCCGTTTGTCCGTTATTTTGGCGTAGAAGGTGACTACAACGCGATGGTGATTGATCTGCTTGGTCCCTCGCTGGAAGATCTGTTTAATTTCTGTAATCGGAAATTCTCGCTAAAAACCGTCTTGTTACTGGCAGATCAGCTAATTTCACGGATCGAGTATATCCATAGCAAAAACTTTATTCATCGTGATATTAAGCCGGACAATTTTTTAATGGGAATTGCTAAGCGGGGAAATCAAGTAAATGTCATTGACTTTGGCCTAGCAAAGAAATATCGGGATCCCCGCACCCATTTGCACATTCCTTACAGAGAAAATAAAAATTTGACCGGAACTGCTCGTTATGCCAGTATCAATACCCATCTTGGCGTCGAGCAATCTAGACGTGATGATATGGAATCTTTGGGCTACGTGTTGATGTACTTTTGTCGAGGTTCTCTTCCTTGGCAGGGTTTGAAGGCTGCGACAAAGAAGCAAAAATATGACCGTATCATGGAGAAGAAGATGACTACTCCTACCGAACTTTTGTGTCGCGGGTTTCCTAATGAGTTTGCTATCTATCTCAACTACGCCAGAAGTCTTCGTTTTGATGATAAGCCCGATTATAGCTATCTTAGAAAGCTCTTTCGCGATCTTTTTGTCCGAGAAGGCTTTACCTATGATTATATCTTTGATTGGACTATCTACAAATTGGTACTTTCTTTCCCTTTTTACCTTGCTAACGAGTGTAGGAGAAGGAAGGAAAAACTGTTCCACCTCAAATTGCCGCTTCCAATCTTGCGCCAAATCAGCAAGCTCAAGAAAATTCTCCTGAACAAGATAGACAAACTCCTGTTGCTGCTCGTACCGGAACTGCTGGTAAGATCATTAGTTAGTTCTTAGTTAACCCCCGTCTGTTTTTGTAGGTAAATCCTCCAATCCCGCAGCTAATGCTGGAGTGACTACCCGTGCAGCAGCCACTGGAGCTTATGCTGCAGGCGCCAGTAGACAATCAGGACTTGTTGGTGGAGGGACCGCGGGCAGTGCGCAAGCCGGCTATGATTCTCAGATTAGTGGTTTGCGCAAGCCTGCTCGAGGATCCGGTGAGGCTCCTGCGGCGGCTGCGTCTGCTGCTTATCGCAACCAGACCACTTCGCAACAGCCTACGGCCTCGGCAGCGATTCCAGGCTACCGATCCATCCTGACCAGACAGAAAGCAGCAGAAAATCAATCATCAGGAGGAGGAGATCCATACGGCTTTTACCGCGGTTAGAACTATTATTAATTGTTGCGTGAAACTTTTATTTTTGGAGCGGAGTGTAGCGTGCGTGAGTGCGACCTTGGGGGAAAAGGAGGAGACAGCAAAGTGGGTCGCGCCACGAATTACTGGTGGGGGGAGGAGTGGACCAGTAGATAGCGCACACGCCATAATAAACCAATATAATCTATATTACAACCATTTCTCTCATTCGTTGTTAAAAAACTCTTCCGTATCAGATAACGCCGGCATGGCAAACAACTCGACTTCCTTTTCATCCAGGTCCATGTCCATCAGATCCGACTCGTGGGCGGAACCATTGGAGGCTGAACCGTTAGAAATGCTGCTACCAGGAGACTTGATGCTGTTGGTATGACTTTGCAGGGCGTCAATCAGTAGCATATCGTCATCATCATCGACGGGATTAGCAATCATTACAGAATAAAGGGACGCGGTTTTCGGTTGTAAAAACTTCAACGATTGCACCCGATGAGTTTCCGATCGAACGCCCGCATCCGAATCATCCCGCAAACGGGTAATCAATGAACTTACCAATCCTCCCAACCTTTGATCATCAACCGAGCCTAGAATTGATCAGTCAGAGTTCAGGGGGGATAGGAGGAAAAAGGTACGAATGGTGTCGACGAATAAGACTTGAGCCACTGCTAATCGAACATTGGCAACTTTGTCATCGGCCAAAGTCACCAATTTAGGGAAGAAATGTGTCCTTGTTTCGCGGGTAACCACTTGGTCCTCGTGTTGTAATAAACACTTGCAAATCTTGGCAAACCTAACCATCCCCCCATTCAATCCAAACTTGGTATTAAATCAAGCAAGAAAAGATACATTATTCGTAATCGATGTTGATCAGCTTCCATTAAGCCAACCACTAGGTCAAAATACATTTCCAGGTAATCTTGGCCCTCCAGGACAAGACGTTCAAAGATTTTCGCAAACTTGAAGAAAAAAACATTAAAAGGTTGGATAAAGCGAGAAGGGTATACCGCATCAACTACCGAGTCACGAACTGCAGCCACAGGATCTTTGGCGCATCGTAAGAGCAACGGCAAGAGATATTGCATGATGGCGTCCTTGGAATAGATTTCACACAGTCGAACCAATTGTCTAGGCAGTTTAGAGGTCCAGAAAAATTGTACGATGTCACAATGAGACGCAAATGCCAATCATTTGACACAGCCTCGATGATGTCATGCAGGGTCGCCAGGTATTGATCCCGAAAGGCAGGAGTTAATCGCGAGAGGAATTCAGCAAAGTTCTCCAATAATGCGTTGCGAACCTCCTCGTGATCTTTCAGGAATAGCTCGAATGCACCCGTTAGATCCAGGTCAGCTTGATCGGGACCGATTATGGTGGCCAGGACGTGTAAAGAATATGCCAAGCTTTTTCGCGTGGCAATCTAAGCGCAAAAATCAGCGCTCGAAGAAATGGTTACCTGACTATCAAAGAGTAATTTGCCAAAACATTCCCGAACTTCGCTCCATCGATCTCCTCCAATAGCCTGTACAAATGCAGGAAGGTTGAATGCACATTGCGCTGGTCTTTCAGTATCAGAATATCGACTTCCGTTGGGCGCCATGCTAAGAAAACGATCCAAAATCCCTGAAGGCAACTATTCATAACAATAAAAATCAATCCTTGGCTGACTTTACCTCTCCGGGCTGGAATGCAGCGGCTACTTGACCAATGCTTTCCCAAGTGGTTTCTCTCACATTTTTACTGTGATCAGCAATGAATGTTTCAAACCAACTGGTTGCCCAAATGCTTTTACTATCTTCGGGCAAATGACTAGTAATCAAGCCGAGATTGCGTGAAGCTGCTTGACGCACCTGCCAGATGGGGTCTCGCGCCAAGGTTTCATACAAAGATACCTATTTATCAAATCAAGTTTAGCTAAAAGTAATTACTAGCTCGGGCTGTTTTTCTGGAAGTTTTGCAGTTAAAGCAGTAATTGCAGATACTGTGTCCTATAACCAAAAAAGTTAAAAATCAAGAAATAACAATACTCTTCTAACAGCAAATCCAGCGTCTTTGGTCGTTTTACGTAGTTTTGGCAATATCTCTCGCTCCATCCAAGGAGGATCCAAAGTGTCAGCCAAAGCAGTAGCCAACTACAAGAAAGGGGAGGAGGAGGAGGTAAAAGGAAGAAGAAGGGGGAAAAAAGTTACTGCCAAAAAACAGGTTTCTGGCTTGCCAACAATATCAGATTTCGCATGTAATACTTCCAAGACAACCCCTTTAAGAATTTCAGCCTCAATTACCGGTGGTTCGAGGTCAGTCCTGTTACATATCCTCACAATACTTTCCCGAGCAGTGGCGGAAACATTCAAGCCAGGATCCAACAAGAGATAATGCACAATATCACGAAAAGAAAATGGGGGTAGAGTTCCCGCGGGTCGAGAAGTAGGAGAGGCATTTGGTGCAGGAGGACAAAACTAGTCGCGCTTATTACTTTCAACAAGGTAATAGTCAAGTACCATGATGTAATAAGCAAGAATTTGGTCAAGGTTTTCAGCCAAAGCTTGACGTACAGAGATTTCAGAATCGCGAGAAAGGTTAAGCAAGATTTCAAGAACGTATTCCACCGCTTCAGTAGGATGAACAGATCTTAGCAACAAGGGCATTTCATGAAGTACCCATATTCTGTAAAACCATTTCCATGAGTGTGTGTGTGTGTGTGTGTGTGTGAAGGAGACAGGGAAAAGATACCGATGGTTAACCAAGTCAGACTTTGAAAATAAATAAATCTTGTCCAGTGGTTCAACAGCTTCTTCTCCAGGCAACGGAGAGGCAATCTCAGTGATACCATTTAACAAGATTGAGGAGTTGTGTGCTGGAGGAGAAGCCAGTGGTGCTCGCGGATGAGGTGACGAGGGATCAGGCGGGGTTATCGCCAAATCTTTCTTTGGTTTCTCGGGAGGGATCCGAAGTACAGACGATCCGTTCTCACCGGGAATATCTTCACCAGCTTCGGCCAGTTGTCGAAGCACATCTTCGTCGAGATTTAATTCGGTAACTGCATGGGTTAAAGAAGAACGTCTGGGAAGATAATTGGTGGTGGTGGTGTCTTTTGCGGCAGAGGTGGTGGGCGAAGGATCTTTACTTGAGGATGCCTCATCCTCAACTTTTAAATCAAAGCCAAGATCTATCGCGAGTTTGTAATAATCAGCGGAAGGAAAAAGCCTTTCACTACCTGCCATTGAAACATTCAAGGTTTTTTGGGGAGACACTGCTATCACGAGGTGATTTGAATAACCCACAAAATTTCCCCTCCCTATATTTGCAAGTGTTTGACTTATTACTATGCACAATTGTTCATTTTATAGAGGTGTTACAACGGTTTTTTTTTTCAAGCGAATTCACGACGAAATCGATCGACTTCAAACTCCTCAATCAACTTGGTGGCCATGTCCAATTCATGCAAAGTCATCTTCTCCACACATTGTCACCACATTTATCGTAAAAGTACACCTCAAGTATAAGTACAAGGGGAAGAAAAAGAAAGAAATACCCATTTCAAAGTTCCATCATTACACTTGACAAAATAAAACACTTTACCAGTTCTGCTTACATGTCGGTCATAGACCAAAACTGGAACCTCTGGGTCCAAAGCGGGGTTAATCAAAGCAAAGGGGCGTTGTTTGAGAATCCGTTGAATATTATGGCGTAATTGGCCAAGATTGATAATTTTGGTGTTATTGATAAACCAGATTAAATTCCGGCATTCCGACTTGGCAGGGGATTCCAGCCTCATCTCTTCTCTTAACAGGGGAATCATCGCACCTTGGGGAATTCCACTTGGGGGAGGATCCAATCGAAGTTGTTGGGGGATTAACTCTTTATTCGCAGCAGCAAGGGCAGCCTGTTTTTTTTCAAACGCTACTACCAGGTCCAGCGAGTTACGAAGTGAATCGGAAGGTTCCCAGGAATCCGCAGTTTCCGAATACCCCTTCCAACGGACCAAGTAGTAGCGTTTTCCACTCTTACGGGTTTCAGCACCGACGATTTTCTCCACTTCGTATTCACCGCTAGGAATAGTGGCATCAGAGTCACTACTGACATAAATAATATTTTCTTCTTCTTCTTCATGGTAGTTTTGTTCAAACATATTTTCTCCCCTTTATAGAGAGTTGAGAAAGGTGTGTGATGATTTATTTAAGCAACAGGAAATGGTACTTTTGACCCACCATCCTCATCAAATAAAGCCATCTTTTTCTTCAACGCATCTCTAACACGAACATATTGCATGTCATGTCCAGGCACTGCACCTTTGACAAACAACACATTCAGCTCCAAATCCACCTTCATTATCTTCAAGTTCTGCACTGTAACGCTTTTTCCACCCATTCTACCAGGCATCTTTTTCCCCTTAAACACTCGACCCGGATCTTGTCTCTGTCCAGTACTTCCCATGGCTCGATGCGCTAAACTTGTTCCATGACTCGCTCGACCTCCCTTAAATCCCCATCTCTTCATGGCCCCTTGAAAGCCTTTGCCAATACTGGGTGCGGTTACATCGATATATTGACCAGGGATAAAATGTGCTGCTGATATAACCGCGCCTATCTCTTGCATCAACATTTATATTTCTCTCAATAAATTCCTACCAACTGGTAATACGGCATCAGGGGAAACATCAAATTGCGCTAATCTTCGTTTAGGTGAAACGCCTGCTTTTTCAAAGTGTCCCAACAAGGGCTTGGATACTCTCTTTGGTAGCTGATTGGAAACGCCTACTTGAAGGCTAACCTTGCCTGAACGATGTTCTCGGACTTGAACTACCTGAACTTCATCCAACTTTTCCCCCCATAATAACCAGGTCGTCGCAACTATAAGACTTACATACATGAAGAATCGTTACAGCATGTCGCTCGCCCCATTCATCCCAATAAGCAGTCATTCCTTTTTTAACAGCAAGAACGCCCGTACGCTTGGACGTAGCAATCATCGTAGACATCGTAGCAGTTGTGGCATCCCTGCTCAAGGATGTTGGGTCTGTCGAAAAGGCCCTAATAAACCAGCGACAGCCAAGTTGCTTGTTGAAAGAGCACCTAGTAATCATGCAAGTTTGATAGAATAAATAAATCCAGATATAAATAATAAAATCAATAATAATTCAGTAATTAAAAAATAATATTTAGTGCACTCATTTAATGTTGTATTATTCAATTATTTCTTCTCCTCAGGACAGGCTTTTGATTTGATCACCACATTGACCTTGTTAATGATCTCGCAATACATCGATTCCAAAGCACGCTGAGTCTCTGGGCAGATGTTGTTCATCTTCAACCACTCTTCATCAATGGGACGAGGATGTGCCATTTCTTCGTTGTATTTGCCCGCATGGCAGTTCACTCGTTCTTCGGGAATATCAGCAGTAAATGTCAATGCTGCAGCTTTGGGAACTGGAGGAGTGTAAACAGGCTCTGCGGCTGGGGCTGGCATGGAAGGTCGAGGAGCAACCTGGGCTTGAGGTTCAACAGCAGCTGGTTGTGGTTGTGCAGCGGGACTTGGTCTCGTGGCAGAGAAGCTACGACGTTGCAACCATCCACCATTGTTGTTACCCCAGCCATTATTGCTAGTAGTGGTACCCCAGCCTTGGTTGCTATTATCAGTCCAGCCTTGGTTGCTATTGTCAGTCCAGCCTTGGTTGCTGTTGTCAGTCCAGCCTTGATTACCGTTATTCCAACCTTGGTTGCTATTATCAGTCCAGCCTTGGTTACCGTTATTCCAGTTATTGTTATTATTATTCCAGCCTTGGTTGCTATTGTCAGTCCAGCCTTGATTACCGTTATTCCAGCCTTGGTTGCTATTATCATTCCAGCCTTGGTTACCGTTATTCCAGCCTTGGTTATTGCTATTCCAATCATTTTGAACACCAAAGGAACCCTGATTCTGTGCGCCAGCATCAGGAGGAGTAGCCAACAACATGGGCAAATCATAGACAGTTCCATAATCGTTGGGATTGCGAGTTTGTTGATAATCATAGCAAAGACTTCTAATGTCAAGAACATCTTGAACTCGTCTACCCAATCCAACCAGTTGATCACTCAAACGAGCTGGTGAATTGTCATAATTCCAACCATCATACATTCTGACGCGAGAAGCACTATCATGCTGCCATTCCGCAAAGAGCTTATCAATGAAACTGTGATGAAGATAAAACATTGGGTCAGAAGGAGACTGCATGTTGGACATGTCACCACCACAACCATTGTGAGGAGCAGCATGAGGACCACCTTCCAAACGGATACGATAATAATCGTAACTGCGCGATTGATACCGGATTTCATCAGTAATCGCTCTGGGATAAAAAGCTCCAGGAGAATCGCCATTGACAAAAGATCTTGAAACGCAATGTGGTGATGGGTAGTTGGTGTTCCATCTGGGGAAATTGGGCGAATTGAGACAACTTCCATAGTTGGAATAGCCAATATAGTCATTGGTAAAAAGAACAGATCTCTCTGGCGACCTAGCATCCTTGGTCCAATCCCAGTAATGAGCAGCTACGGAAGCATCGACTTTTCTTAGAGCATTTTCGAATAACCAGGTGAAAGTTCTATGCCATACCAGAAACACGGGGTAACCATGGATCGTAAGTTGATTGTCAACATGAACCTTAGTTTGGCGTTCCAGGAAGCTGCTTCTACTTCCTCCCAAGGCACGGAACGCTCTAAAGTAGGCCTTTCGTTCATTAACATTGACATCTCTTATTTCTTTACGAACAACAGTTCTTGAGCAGCGTTGAGTGGAAACCAGCGAAAATGCAGCAAGCGAAAGAAAAATCGCGGAAATGTGTTTCGGAAGCATAATTATTGGGGGTAATTATATTAGATTGAGCAGTGTAGTAGTGATGGCAATTTATCAGCCAGTGTGTGGTGTTTATGAGTGGGTGAGAGAGAGAGAGAGAGCGTGGTGTTGTGTGAAGAGGAATAAGAAAGAAAAAAAAGATGGTGCTGGTACAGAAGCAGCAATCATCTACTGACTGATTGAATATTAAGCGTCGGAAAGGCTGGAAATTACTGGCCCCGTAAATGAAGCCCGTGATTGGATCATTTATTTATTTCTTAATAAACAGTTGAATATTTATTAAATCAAACCTTTCCTTTTATGATTCGGTAATTATGATAAAGTAGTTTCATCACTGGTGGAAACACAGCATCCGAATGGCTCACTTCTCTCTCTTTCTCCTTGTGTGTGTGTGTGCGTATGCTGGAGGAGCTATAGGAGTGAACTTGTTGTATTTAAATAATCTCTTGCATATATTCTTAATAATTGATAAATATTGGTTGATAAAATATCCATGTTAAATTGACGTTCAAATCCCGAAAAAACATTCCATTTACAATAAAAAAGCAAATTTCGCCATGGTCAGGTGATGAAAGTGGGAAATGAAGTCAAGTAATACTTCAAGGCTAAAAAGCATTGAATATTATCAAACCTTGAAAAGGGATATATTGTCGAGTTTATTAAAGCAATGTGGTGTATGTATTACCACCACTTTGACAAAATACACTACTCAAGGAAACACCCGTGGAAGTAACACCAAAGCGGGAATGGCCCAGAGATTACATCTGCATTTACAAAAATATCACTCAGATCACTATAAACAGGAAAAAGAGGAGCGAGGGAGATTATTATCTATAGATATAGGATATCGAAATATTGCCCATGTTCAATTAAGCTTTGATTACAAGTTACTTGACCTAAACAATCAACCCATCACGGCAAATGTGGAGGAACTACAAGATCCCAAAAAGATTGTACGAGTTATCAATGAATATCTGGGCCAGTTTGATTGGAACGAGGTTAGAACGGTATTGATTGAACGACAATCTTACTTTTTCTCTCTGCATAAAACTCTTTTGCCCAGAATTTTGACCATGAATGCCATTCAATCAGTCCTACATGCCCTAATTCCTCAGAAACTCGCATCTTCTATCACTACTACTGCTACTACTACCACTGCTGCTGCTGCTGCTGCTGCTGATTCGATTTATAGTATTAATCCTACCACGGTTTCTGCATATTATCGACCGTTAATGACTGATGAAAAAGTGGAAAAAACAACAAAACCAACCAGGAATAGAAGAACCACTAAAAAGAACAATCATTTATATTTAACTAATCTTATTCTTGATAATTGTAATCAAATTGTTGGTCAACAGAGTAATAGACCATGGATACTTTTGGCCGAAGAACAACCATTAAAGTTATTTCAGGCCTTGAAAAAGAAAGATGATGTAGCTGATGCACTTTTACAAGGAATGGCCTGGTTAGATTGGCATAGGTGTTCAATGAGAGAAGCAAGAGAAGAAGAACAAACAAGTGAAGAAACCACCGTTGAAATGCTTAATAAATACGTTAAGAAATAGGAATTTTATTTTGTATATTCATTTCTCCCTTTCAAACTGCGCAATCATGCACTCCCTAAAGTAAACACGGCAAACAAGCTAATACTGCTTCTTCTTCTCATCTACAGAGATTCCTCCTGGGCCCATATTCACCAACAGCAAAAGACCGCCCATAATGCTAAGGATTTGGAAAAAATCGTATTTCAAGAAATCTTTCTGCGGGTGTCCATGATCAAACGCCCACCAGTTATTAATCACCACATTAAAGATGCTCAAAAATAACACCAAAAATAAAGCCGACCATTTCGCCTTGAACCCCACCACGACCATGATACAAGCAATAAATCCAACCAAGGAGATTCCTGCTCTTACCATGGTCATTTCATTGGTGTAGATGAAAGACACAAACAAAAAGATCAACAATACTCGTCCTGCCAACTGCACATAAGTAGCTCGGTCAGTTTCATTCAGAGAGGGCAGACCAGGAAAGAAGTTTTTACGCTTGGAAAGTGCATCAGATAACAACATTAATAATCCCCCGGTGATGGAAAGATTACGAAGGAAAAAATGCCATTCAAATAAAAGCCCATACCCGATGGCTTGAGAAACAATCACCATGAACAGACCAATAACTGCTATTTCGGTTTTCTTTTTAGCAATCGCCATAAATGACCCCACCAACATAAACTATAGTTGTTGGTCAATCAGAGATTAGTAAGCAAACAACGCAATTACCAAGACATTTAAACCCAAGAAAACATGAGTTACTCCCCACGGCATTCTTTGATATCGGTTCAAATAGGTGTTTTGTTCAGGCCATTGCACAATGATTCTCAAGGAATCTTCCAAAAATGTAACAACAAGAAGGAAACGGGCGATGAGTGGAATGTATGGCTTGACTGGTGAAGCAATTACTTCCAACGAATCCTCAAGTGCATTTGAATATTCTTTTACTTGTTCCATATTTGTAGATGAAAGTGGCGGTATCTGCTATGGAACACCAATAACGAGGGGGAACTGTAACTGCTAAATGTGTGAGAAAAAGCAATGTTTTCCTCAAGCTTGCAAGTGTTCTGATGTTATGAACGTGGGCTTCCCTGATTGGTCAGTCAAACTTTTATCGATTTCTGCTCTCTTTTGCTATTTCACACTTGTCTTGAAATACTGTCTATAAATATTGAACAAATATAATTTCATTTCCACAGAATTAAAATAATTCTGGTTGTGATGCTAATCCTGGCCATTCTCCTTTACCATCACCGTTTCCCCCTTCTGCACTAGGACGTCTAGGAGGTGGTGGTGGAGGTGGCGGAGGAACTGAAGA
>QZWR01000193.1:11650-28841 GCA_004114325.1 Zoophagus insidians | reverse complement strand
GATGATTGGATGGAGAGTTGATGGGGGTTTGGCATATATTCCTCCCATCTTCTCTCACTTCTAATAAAGGATCTTTTCCCCAAACTCCTCCCGTGTGTTTTCCCTTTAACTTCTCTCCTCCTACCCTCCATCTCCCGAGTGGAAGTCCTCCACTTCGGTTCCTCTCCCCTCCCCAAACACATAGGACCTAAAAAGGTTCAAAGTTAGGCTTAAAACCTAACAGCACGAAAACTGGCGGAATTTCAGGGGAGTGTTCCCTAAACTCGGGGGTATCAGATCTCTGGGCATTAACTTTGTGTTGGAATTAGCGGTGAGCAGTTGATAATTAAAACAGGATGTATGCAATTACTTAGCAATAAACGGCAAGTGATATTTTGATCATTAATAAAATAGCTTTTCTCTCCCTCTTAATCTCACCCTTCACCCATTTTTTCACAATGCGTATATCAACACTTTGGAATCCTTTTACGATATACTCTTCCCTCAGTTCGTCGTATGTTGATACGTTAAATTCGTGATCGGCCAGGGTGAGTGTTCGGCTACCAGGATTTTTTAGTATTATTGGGGGTTGGACCAGTTTCGAGGAGGCTGAATAGCTTCCGTTAGCGTTTATCACCATGTGAAAATTCGAGGAAGGTAGTATTTGGCGTAGGGCGGAATACAGTGAATATATGTTGGCCTTTTCCCAATTAGATGCAGTAATACTGTGTTGTTTTTCTGTTCTGAGACATTTTGTGTTTTAGTGCCGTGGCCAAGGTGGTGTTTTCTCTGACACTTTGGGCCGTTTTGCCCGCTTTTTTGACAGTGTCCAAATTGGCTGATGCCATTTTTTTTGGTCGTGCACGTGAGCTACCTCTAAATCAACCAAAAACAAATCATGAGCTTATTACTACTTCAAAGTAAGGTTTTTACGGGTTGCCAAGTGATTCACTCTGGGTGCAAAGATGAACCACTAGTAGTAACCGAATATAAAGGCAATTTATGCAAGAATCCTCTGCCAGCGACTTATTCTGTGTTTCTTGGACTGCCTGATGGGGAAGTTGAGGAAGATAAAGATCCATTTATCACCAAAATTGGAGGAAAACCGGTAACTTTCCCCGGTTCTTTATAATACCCACCTACTTAAAAGTGTTGGTTGGTCCAACCTCCCAATTTTGCTGTCAATGTTTGTCGAATTTGCCTCAGTCCCTTGTTCTTGTTGGTGCAGGCATATGTTCCGCTGGAAGGTTCAATATATCATCGTGTTCTGTATGTTTGGGGCTGTAATCGATCCAGTTGTTCTGGGAAACCTGGAAGTATTCGAGTGGTTCGAGCCGTCCAAATGGATCCCATTTATTGCAAGAAAAAAAGCACAAAGAAGAAGAAGAAGAGCAAAGTTTTACCATTAGAAACCAAGTTTGATGTAAGTGGGGTTTATTGATTTGCCTGGGGGATTGATGGTAATTCCAGTTTGGGGAATTATGGGGAAAGCCCAATCCTAACTCTGAAAACGCTCTTGATATCAACACTGCTGCGAATAACATCAACAATGACATTTCACATAGCAAGACTGTTAATGTAAAAAACGAGGAACCACCAGTCATGAAAGAGAATGCAGATTTAGAACAAAAGGTTTGAACAGAAACGGGCGTAATTAACAATCTGCTGTTTAGATGCAAGCCTTGTCACTCAATTCCTTTACGGAATCACCATTAAATTTTCCTGCTTCTTATGTCAACATTATTGAAGAAGAATACTATGGAGGTGGAGGTGGAGAAGGAGGAGACGAAGAAGAAGGGGAATTTAACGAGGAGGAGGACACGGAATGGCAAGGTGAGGAGTATGAACAGAGTGCCCATCCTGAGGGCTACACGGATACTTTTCAGCAGTTTTGCAACATTGTTCAAGAAAATCCTCAGCAGTGCATTAGGTAAGCAAAATCATGACAATTGATAATTAATTATGGGAAAAGATATCAATTTCGCGGATCTCCACTCCTTTTTACTGATAGCGATGTCGTAGGATCTGCTCTCTCTTACCACTCGGATGATGACGAACCACTCCGAACAACAGCACCGCCCAAAAAACTCGTTCCCAATTGTCCCTTTTGTGGTCAGGCTCGAGTATTTGAGATGCAATTGATGCCCAATCTGTTGAGAGTTCTTCCAGTTTCGACCTTTTCACCTCCTGCCGCGTTATCTACAACTCTTACACCTAAAACTCTTACGAAATCACCCATAGAACTACCCACAGAACAACCCACAGAACAACCCACAGAACAACCCACAGAACAACCCACAGAAATACCCACAGAACTAGTAGCAACAATGAATGAAGGAATCGAATTTGGTACAGTGTTGATATATGTCTGCAGTCAGGATTGTGGACCACAGAATGAACAAATGGTGCAGTATTTAGAAGAGATAGCTTTAATACAAGTGGAATAAAAATATATATGACAGCCATTAATTTCACCATTACGAGAGATGATGCTTAGAGCCACAACACACTTCTTATCATTTTTGTCCTTGTTGTTGTGCAGAGTGACGATAGCTCAAAAATATGGTAATTTCCTCCTACAATTTTGTGGTAGTCCAATAATAACAAGCGTAGAACTCTCGATAAATGACCAGACTTTCCAGTTCAAGTATAAGAAATACCTTGATGGCGAGTTGAACCTGGCACTTTACTGGGGCTTCAACAACCAAACGTGGGCCAATTCCACCCAGGTTAACTTTGGAGTTCAAGCCATTCCACTTTACAAAGGTATTTGTAAGTTGGGAAGGAAGGAAGGATTAAGGAGATAGGATGGGTTGGACTTGGACTTAGTCCCAATGGTTACATGCCTCATTCCAGAGTTGCCATTGTTACCTCTCCCCATCACAACAAACAACCATTAGAAGTGATGCAATACGACTTGGGAGATGGTTATAACGAAAGGAACCTTAAAGTAGCGGCCTTTAAGGAATTTCACAATTTGATTGCTGGTTATGATGCACTGTCTGGAGTTGTTAGTTTTACCTTCAACGTTGAAAAGAACACGTCATATCTGCAGTTGAATGGTTCAAGTCGCTTTATTTATGCCTCAGGAAGAACACAAGAACAGGGCCAGTTCAGTAAACATTTGGTTAAAGGCCTAACAACGTTGGATTTAACCAAAACAATTGATGTCGCTGATCCTTTCTATGATCGAACGTTGATAATTGCTACTCATGCTTTCATTATGTTGGTACTTTTGCATTAAATTGTGGGATTAATAACACTGGGACAAAGTTGGCATGGACAGTAATGATACCATTGGGAATATTCCTAGCTCATCCCACGGTTAGAGCTTATTGTTTCCCTAATCACCGTAACACGCAACCTTTGCATCTCCGTTTACATTACGTAATCATGGCGTTGGCTTCATGTTTGATCTTGGCGGGTTCGTGCATTGGGTGGACGGTGGGAACTCGATCTTTTCCTTTCCACTTTGCTTTGGGAACAGGTAGTGTGGTGTTGTTGGCCTTTAGTCTACTCTTGGGATTCTTGCGTAACCGAACTGATGGCTCTAATACGGATGGAATGTTGAAGGGTCACCAAGCAATGGGACTAGCCTATTCACACGTATGGATTTCTCGCTTGGTGTGGTTAATGGCTTTGGTGAATATCTTTTTGGGGATTATTGCTTATGAAGGTTTTATTTCTTTACCTAATTTACTGAGAGAGACGGAAATGCATACATAGAATATCAATATCGAATGACTTATTGGATAATCAGCGCAGTATTCACCCTTGGGGGATTATTGTTGGGGTTATTTGGTGGTGGTTTGTTTGCTTTAATACTTAGGAGAAAATTACTACTGCCACCACCAAACACCCCCAGCACTTCCTAATATCAGTTCAGTATGAAGATTATTTGTTAAATTATGAAGTACTTCCTGTCCCAAAATAGTTGTTATTTCCACTCACTTCCGTGGTGACGTAAGCAACAATGTTAAAGTTCTTAGAAGGGGTTAAAGAACCATGGCCTTTTCTCTCATCTACTCACCACTGTACTTTTCTCTCTTTTTCTTCTTACCTGCTATTTCTTTTTTTTTCTTAGCCTAGCTTACCCCATCTTCCTAGTCAATCTTGCTCTCAAAATGGTGAAAAATTGCTGGTCTCAACTTTTCGCTCTAGTTGTCCTTTTCTCTGTTGCTGCTGCTCTTCCCGCCGCTCCTCCTGCTGCTGGTGGTGGCTACGCCCTTACTCCTATGCCTGGTATGGGGGGTGGTAATGCTACTCCAAAACCTGGCGCGTCTATGGACTTCAAACCGAGTTACAAGGTGGGCAAAACCGAACTCCCCCCTCCTCCCAAGGAAAAACCCAAAACCGAACCCAAAAACGAAATGAAGGCGGTAAAACAAGTGATTCCCAAGGCTGGGAAAGAAGAGAAGACGGTTACCCCTGATGTAATCAAGAAACGCCTAGAGGTTTTATTGAGTGAAGTCAAGTCGGCTGGTAAGGAGGGTGGTGAACAAAAGGGCAAAGAAGGGAAGGACAGGGATGGAAAAAAGGAAGAGAAGAAGGAAGAGAAAAAGAAAGAGGGAGGAAAAGCAGGCTACAAAGCATAAGTAGTAATTAGCGTATTAATAGTTTGAAGTAATGAGAGAATGTAACCAATTCGAGCCTGGTGCTCATTTTAATATCCTCAATCCTCTCTTTGTATTGATAAACCAATCTCCAAAAAAAGGTTAATTTTATTTATTAAGAAAACTCCTTTTGAATAAAGCATAAATATCAGGATAGTTAAATGAGGTGTGTGCGTGAGAGAGAGAGAGAGAGAAAGGCATAACAATTGATAAGAAATGGGTGAAATGAGAGGAAGGAGTTGGTGGGAATTAAACAAGAGTCGAACTTTGAGTTAGGTCTTGTTGCAAGGAAAGACGACGGCAAGTTACAAAGATGTGCTGCTGTTGTTGTGGAGGAGAGGAAACTGGTAGAAAGAGATATGGCGAAGAGCGGTCATAATTGTCGGCAGGGTAAATTTTCTCAAAGCGACTGAACCGGACAATCTTTCTTTGAGGCTTTTCTACGAAGGAAGAGGTGGTGATGGTGGCGGTGTCATGGGCAGAAGAGGCGGAGGAAGCAGCAAGAGATGAAGACATGTTTTGGAAAGGGAAGAGGAATAAAATTCCCATCACACTTGAGAATGCCAAGAGGTGATATTTGTTTCATTGCTGATCGGTTTGTAAGTAGCCATGTGCCACTGTTTTCCCAATGAAAATGACCCTGGATTGATGAAACTACATCCTCCGATATCTCTACTATCTGCTACACCTCGCTCTGATAGAACCAACTGGTGGTATTAGTGTAGCAGAAGTGTTGGTATTAGTAAGCAATCAATAATGCATTACCACGTCAGGAATGCGTTCTAATAAAAGATAAGAATCCATCTCCCAACGCAATGGTCGAGTTTTCAGTGGCAAAGGACTTAAATGGGCCTGTGAAAGCACAATCTCTGCAGCATTGGTATTCTGCAATAAGCGCGGATATTGCAAGGAGAGATCGTTTCGCTTGAATAATCCCGTCAAGTTTTCCCTAAATATCACCAATTCCCTTGAGAAAACTTTAATCCTATTCCCCTTTATTATCTTTAATGCAATAGAATCAATCAAACCTGCATGGATTATAAGCCAAGTGTAAGTGTTGAATTCTCGTCTTCCATTTGGTGAATAAAGAAGAAGAAAGTGGCCCAATTGGTAACAAGTCCAGCGAGTGATGAGTTGAGCAGGGAAGAAAGACAAAATGAGTGTTTCTTGCCAGTGTTTCCGTATACTGAGCAATAATTGCGCAAAGTTTATCTATTCCATCTTCATATCTTTTTTAATTATTTTTAATTAAATTAGGAAAACCTTGTAATTCTGTCCCTGTCCCTGTTCCTGGATGAGAATGTAGTGGGGACAAATAATCTCCAATCAGGATAATTGCGAGTGTATTGTTGTTCTCACCATAAACCTTTAATAATTTCCTCATCTTTTCCAACGTCTAATTCAATTAATAAATTATAATTATTGGGGAATTACTTGAGAATCATTCAGCCAAACATTGGCCATAATTAATATTTGTAAATCTTGCTCCATTTGTATGTTGTCTATTCCAGTATTCCTTGTCAAGCATGCACCGTAAAAAGCGAATTACGACTAATTGAACCACCCGTAATTGTGGCGAGAGGTGGCAATAACAATGCTTTACACTCAAACTTATCATCCTCAGTAAAACATCCTTCTGCTAGAACAAACGAGTTTTTAATGATTTTTCCATTACTTTCCTATATGGGGTTATAATTACCGCTCAACAGGCACCACTCCCAACAGCAAATCTTACGCAATTTGTAAGATCCAAAGCTACATTGGATTCTAAATCTTCCAAGTACCAAACTCCTTCTTCTCCCAACTCGGTAATCATTCCAAAGATGCACATGTTTATCCCAACACGACCACGTAACGCATGGATCGGATATATCTACTTCTCAATCTCTCACATTAATTCAAGATTACCATGATTTTATCGTTAAAACTATCCAATTCCATGTTGTTGCTACTGCTGCTAATTCCTGTGACTGAAGAAGAAGCGATAAATGCATCACTCTTGATTAATCGATTATACACCACTTTAAATCTTTTTCTCCATAAATCTGTCTTGGTACTTCTATTTCCTTCTTCTTTAAAGTTGGGGTTAAATGGTTACTCTTGTTTGAAGTGGCTAGGAGGCATAATCTGGAACAGGTCTGCATCTTCTCGCCCATCATCTAATTTCCCCTCCTTTTCTGTCAAGGCTTGAACTGCCAATTCCAATTCTTTCTTGGTTATTATTTCCCTAAATGCTTCAAAGGTTGGTGGTAACTGTCAAAGCACCTACCATGTCGCTCAACTATAAACTCGGCCACATGTCTAAGAATCCCGCTCAACTCCAACTCTTTAAGGTCAAACTGACCAAAGAAATCTTGCAAATATTTCACCCCATCGGTTTGAAGCACAAGGCCATAATGTTTGGTGAATATTCGATATATTAGCTCTTTGTTGTTGGCCATCCCCGTGCTCATCACCTGACTACTAATTCTGACTAAACCTTGGCCCTAAAAAATGCTATCTTTCTTACTTTGTTGTTACTCTGTTTTATTCTTTTCTTCTTCCTCTTCCATCTTGTATGCATCTCCTTACCTTGAACGTCCTAGTATGTCTTTCAACAGTATATCTAAAACACTCGATAGTTGTGATTTGGCATGGAATGGGAGATTCTTGCTGTTCTCCTGAAAAGGGGTACTAGTACATCATCCCTTCCGAGAGTAGTAACATTGGTAAATAGGACTGGAAGTCTAGTCCAAGAAATGAAAAAGCTCTTACCGCACACCTATATCAAAGCAATTGGCTTTGGTGATTCTGATGATGATGACAAGAATGCCTCGTTTTATGGCGATCTCTTGCTTCAACTGGATCAAGTCTGTGAAGATTTATCAACAGATGAGGAATTAAATAGAGGATTTGACGCCATTGGGTTTTCCCAAGTAGGTGTTTTCCTAACCCACGCCCAACTGGTTGTATAGGGAGGTCTCTTTATGCGAGCATTGGCTCAACATTGTCCTTCTTTGAACATGTCTGCCTTGGTAACACTTGGTAGTCCACACCTGGGTATTTTCCCCTTGTTATTATTCTGCGGATTGAACAAGTGATCGAGTAGGAGTTGCTGATATCCCTAATTGTGAGGATAAAAGTGATTTTCGCTGTGGATTACTTCGTGGTATTATCAAGAGAAGTGCTTATTCCAACTGGGCTCAAACTCGTATAATTCAGGCCCAGTTTTATAAAGTAACTCCCTTCCTCTCACTCACACATACACACACTCACACTTACTTATAAACGACACAAACAGGACGTGGATCAATTACCGGTATATTTAGAAAAGAGCAGATTTCTCCCTGTTTTTAATAATGAAAGAAAAGACAAAAATGACACACTTAAAAATGGCTTATTAAGGCTTGAAAAAATGGTCCTAGTTCTGTTCAAAGAGGATAAAGTGGTTATTCCCAAGGAAACTGCGGTAACTCCCTCTACTACGACTAAATTGGTAGTGGTTTGGCTTTTACAACGGAACTAACAAGAGTCAAATAATTCCCCTTGGTAAATCTCGCCTCTACAAGGAGGACTGGTTGGGATTGCGTACTTTGAATGAATCGGGCAGGTTATTCCTAGAAACCTTTCCTGGTGCTCATGTAAGTTTACTGTCCTGGTTAATCCGTGTGTGTGTGTGTGTGTGTGTGTGTGTGTTGGTAGATGCGCTTTACCAGAGATGACTTTGTTAACCGAGTTTTAATTCAATTTCTTAATCGAAATGTTACACCTTCTTCTCACATTTCCCTCGTGTCTCATCTTTCTCAATAAACTCTCCTTTCTGCCTCCTTTCAATTGGGATGATTGTAATATTTTAGCACTTGTCCTGCCAAGTAAAGTGAACCAAATACTACCACTAACTCCTCATTTTGAGTCATGGCCAATGCTTGTGGTATCGTTTGAGCCGTGGTTATCTGCGCTACACCGTGTTGCTTCAAAGCAAGGGCCAATTCTTCAACGTCAAGGGCAGAAACCCATGGCATATCCTCCACTGCTTCAAACCGAGTACAAATAACTTTATCATTTGGCCGAAATTGACAATTCTTCAAGATTTCCCCTACTGCTTTTCCTTTCCTTGACAAGGCCATTACAAATGTCCTTTCCTTTGTTGTATAATTACCCCGCAAATATCCGAATAAAGCAACCACTGCTGAGGCATTATGCGCACCATCAACCAGCAATCCGGGATGAACCCACGTCATTCTCCCGGGGAATTCCAACTTTTTCAACAATTCCTTCACTTCTTCTTCCTGTGTTTTTGTGGATCGGGTCAAATACTTCCAAGCAGTAATCGCTGTTTCTTGATTAATCCTCCTAACCGTACCTTCCACTTCAACCTCAATTACTGGGCCCGATTTTATCCGTTCTGCCTGACCATAAATCTCCTTCTTGACAAGTTCGCACTGAGGCGCCATTATTAAAGGAACTGCAGGTCGAAGAATACCACATTTATGCCTGGTGATTTCCAAGAGGGTCGGGCCTAAAAGCTCAACATGGTCATAGTCAATACTGGTAAGAATGGTTAGAGCCGGTTGGGGATGGACATTGGTAGCATCTAATAAACCTCCTAATCCACATTCCACCACAGCCACCTCGACTCCTTCCCATTCTCCTCCCTCCCATCCCGTAGAAGGGCCCATAGAAGAACCAGTAGAAGAACTCGTAGAAGAACCCAGAAAAGTTTCTTCAGTGCCAATTGAATCAAAATGTTTGCTTCCTGAAAATATCAACAAGGCCGTAGCCACCAGCCGTTCAAAAGTGGTGGCTTTCACCTCATTTCTTTCATTTATCGCCTGTACCGTCAAGGATACTCTTTGGTACAGAGATTCTGATACCACATTGGGCATTAATCGTATACAGTCGCGAGGGGTGTACAAGTGCGGTGAGGTAAATAACCCCACGCGTTTCTTGGATACCTTGGACAAGAGACTTGCCAGCGTGAAGCAAGTGGTGCCTTTTCCATTAGTCCCTGCGACATGAACAAACTGAGGGATTTTCAAGTGTGGATTTTTACACAATAAACAAAGTTTTTTAATTCGTTCTAAACCAAATTCCATAGAGAGAGAAGTGTTTATTAATCCATTCTCGTTTTTAAATGCTTGGTAATGACTTTTTCTGGCGTTCTACTTTAATTAGTAAATGCACACAGTAATTAGAAATAGGGCTTACAATACATGTATCACCGCTCCCCAGCCACTATAGGCGTCTCGATCAAAGGCATTCATCAGAGCCTGGGACGTAACTTCCAACAAAGCTTCCGGTTCCTTTCCCCCTTATTTTAGACTAATCAAGCAGAGAATTACCAGATCTGGTTCCCATAACGACTCACACATTCCAAACAACTGAGTAGCTGCAGTTCCTCCTACTACAAAGTCCTTGGACCATCCAATACAGCCAATCAAGTCGGTGCCACAGATGAATGGTTCGTTTTTCTTGTTTAATCCTGCTATTACCGGATCGACAAAGTACGGAGCAAAGCTAGAATCGTGACAGCGTGGTATAAAGGAAAGAAATAGAGTTACCGACGTTGATAAAGCGTGGAAGAAAGCAAATGAGCAAAAGTTTCTGGTTCCATCAATTTGTTTTCGCGCAGTTTATACAGATTATGCTTCAATTTAAAGTCATCTTGTCTATCACCACCATTAATTTAAGCACGGGATGTAAAGAGAAAGAATACAGGGTCAAGACATCTGAAGCCAATCCTCCGATTCCCAGGTATAATTTGGGATGGATTACTGAGATTTTGGGGAAATCCATGCCCAACGTGGTGAACTGTTGTCCTAGCCTCTTGTCCGAAGCTATAGCAACACAGTTCTTGCCTGCCATGGCTACCAGGGTTCCTCCATTGTATTCCGATGCTGACTAATCATCGTTTGAAAACACCATTAGCAGAGAAAGAAGAGTTTGGGGGAAAAACCATTTCTCTTAGTTTCTGACGAGAACACGTGATTCATAGTCTAACAATCTTTCCCTTTATTTTTGGCCACTCTTTATGAAAGGTAAAGGCTGCCATTCCATGCCCCGCATCGACCATTAAAAAGAGCATGGTCACGAGGTAAACGATGTTACTGGAAAAGTAAAAGTTCGCATTTCCCGTGCCCAGCATCCAAACATACCAAAACGCCCCTCCCAGCGCAGTACTAAACACGAACAGATAGATAACCACCACTCCCCAGCGCATTCTCTTGACTGCTTCTGGAAATAAGGTCAGAAAGCTCACCACCATTGCTGCTTCTCCGAGACTAGTGTAAAAGTTGAACGACGTGTACACGGCCATGATCATAAAAGCAGCAAAAACTGGAGATTTCTTGAATCTAATGCAAAGTGGAATGGTGTAAAAGGCGCAATGGACATTGAACATTAATAGAAAGAACGGACGAAATGCTTCAAACATTTCTACAAAGAAATACCAAAACAGCCCCAATGTTGGTGATAAATCCTGCATGCTTAATCTGTCCTCAGTTTCGGGGTTAGTGATTTCAACTACTGAGAAAAGTTTTACCTGGCAAAGTAAACTGCTTGAAGAAATGTCCATTCTCTTGTTATTGACCAACTAATCAGCTGCCAACCAACTAATGCAGTCGCAAAACAAAGAACTCCTCTCTTTCGCTGTGTCTGTCAGTACTCACTCCTTTCTAACAATTACCTGGCCATCTTTGTTCAACAACATGGTCAAAGGAATCACCAGCATTATCGGATAAATGTCCAAAGATGCAGCCAGGGATAACCACAACATTCCCCAAGCAATGCTATCTACCACCACCATCACCAGGTTAATCCCTGTTGAATAAATAAAAATACCATTCACTAGGCAGTACACGCTTCCAACTACTGCCAATTGTCCAAATAAAGCACTGGACTTTGCCAAACTTAGTGCTATGGCTTGGGGGTTAAACAAGTAACTAACTCTCAATTATCACTATTTTCCCCCTAATAATACTTACCAAAATGCCACCCAATATGCATTTGGTATTTCCTCCTCCTTGAATTCCTTCTTTTCTTCATTTACTTGGACTTTGAACTTTAGTTTATCCAGAGCTAGCAGGTAAAACAAGACACCAATGGTCAAATCAAGCAAGAAATAATACAGGCTAACCATCCAACCCGGTACCAAATGAAACCAAGCCCCCAGTATTAGCAACAATGGAGACTATCCGCCCCTGGTAAGTCATGGTCAGAAGCATAAATGATATACTTGCTGAAATAACGTTCCTTGGTATGGGTCAATTCCATTGGCATAAAAGTATAAGCCTTCTTGCACTACATAATAGAGCAAAAGCAAGAGTTAGGGTTAATTATATGACAAGAAGGGCCAACCATGGGAGAATTTGGTGGTAGGAGATACCAACAAGATGCTGTTTTGTAGGTATTCTTGAAAACCAGCCGGTAAAACCAGCAATAAAACCAACCTTAGACTAAATGCCCCCACCGTCAATAGGAGCAACAACAAATCCATAGAGCGTAGGGGGAGGGGAAGAAAGGAGAAAAAAGTTTATTTACTCCTGCAAGTACTATTTCGCCACTGGTGCAGGATTCGACCTTCGTTTGCCTCCAGGTCCCAGCACCACATTGACAAATCTCTTGGTGTAATTTGCGCGGATTTTTGCCCGTCCCTTGGCAGATTTCTTCTTGTCTTGCTTTTCAACCTTGGGGGTTTGAGATTTCACCTTTCCGGCACGAGCTAAAGAACCATGAACTTTTCCCTACAGTTTTCAAATGTTTAATCAAAAGAATGGGGATGGATGCATGGTTGGGAGGATGGATGCATTGGTGGTGGTGGTGGTGGTTGGAGGATTGAAATTACCATTTTGTTGGATTATTCACTTTTAAGCGAGAGAGAACGCGCTTTGGGGCAATCAGATAAATTTATTATTCTTCTGCCGCATCCTCCTCTCCTATCACCACTGGTCGGAATAAAAACGGCTCAAACTGCTTGCCAGAGCCCTGATAAAACTTGTTATTGAACTCCACCCAGTGCAGACGGAGTGCATGAAGGAATGCGCTTAGTCCCTCCATCACCAGCAATATTCCAATGGTCAACGTAAACCACATGTAGAAAGCAATCACCAAAGCTATCGGCATAATCGATGGAGACACGTAGAAGGCCTTTGATAAAGTCATATCCCATAAAACGGTAGAAAGTTCTAATCCTCTCTCTCTTAAAACCAACTTTATCAAACGAAAACTTACGCGCATGTGCTAAACTTAAAGCCCATAATCGCAAATACGAAGCAGTGTTGGAAATACATCCCAAACAAAACTCAATCGTATGAATAACTTGGTTGATCATTACATCACCAAAGTCAAACTCCTACTAATCAACTCCTGCAAAAATGAACTACCTCATGTTCGGCTTCAGCGTTTTCTCCTCCATTTGATTGAACTTCTTCTCCGTGGTTTCCAATGGGCATATAAGCAGCTTTGTTTTTCTTGCCATGTTCATACTTTTCCCAAAGTGGCTTTCCAAGTAACATCCAAGGCACACATATCATTGCTAAAACTAGTAAAAAGTATTGAACCCGGCCCTGTCCTGAATAAAGCTCTTCTCCTGGGTTAATCTTGCCTGGCTGTAGAAACATGAAAATCAACGTGTTTAAAAGACCAGGAGGAGTTCCATGAATGGGCGCTTTGGTGATGGGATCCAAGGCAAACCAATCCACACTCCATTTGTAAATAATCATTAGGCACAAATAACCAAAGATCGATTGCATGAATAAGAACTGTGGCAAGAATTCCAACCAAACTGCCATGCTGTGTTTGAAATGTCGATAATTGAAAATGGTCAAAACAATTCCAAAGCTCATCTATAACCGCCATTTCTAGTCAGCACCTTTATCTGTTCAAAGGAGGGCCTACATGTACTACTCCTACAATAATCGACATCTTCATTTTATAACTGTTGGTAAATAACAGGGCATTTTCACATCCATGCCAATTGGGATCCACGCCAAAGGGATAAACCCCGACTTGTAATGCTTGTGCTGTTTGATTCCTACGGATATCAGTCCATTGCCAACCGGATTTGAAAATGTGTAATGATTGGGAAAATGCATCGTTATAAATCATTCCGGTGTAAATAGAAAACAATCCCATTAACAACATGATGTATCGGCCTGAAAAGATCATTTTGAATATCTACTCGCTCCTCTCTATGGTAAGTGAACAGGAAGGAAAGATAAACCTCATTGTTTTCCTTGGCGAGAGAATTTTCTCGTAAACACAGATAAGCAGCAAAAAGTGCCATCATCAAGCCATGCCCCACATCTCCAAACATCATGGCAAAGAGAAAGGGAAAGGTTATTATGGTGAAAATTCCTGGATTCACCTCCCCGTACTTGGCAATTCCATAAGCATCGACAATGTTTTGGAATCCCACGGTGAATTTGTTGGTTCGATGAAACGTGGGCGGTTCTTTCTTGGTCTTCAACTCTGTAACAATTGGGAAAATGTTGGAATTGGCCATTTCCTACTCAAAACGCGTTAACAGGCCAACGTAAACAGAAACAATTACAGTTGCATTTCTAATGGCATTCTGAATATCAGGAAGAGTTTTAGTAGGACACCAACCCTCAGCAATCAAGCAACTTCGGCCACGATCATAATTGAACAGATTGAGCGTATAATAAACTGCCTTCTCTTTACGCACATAGGTTAGCCAGCTCATTAAGCTATCTGCCACAATGGTGAGCTCATGCGTACGAGTTTGACCAGTATTGCTAAGCACGCTTTGAAAGTCTTCTAGCCTGCTCATTACTTCCAAAGCCGATTCTCTACGTAGCTCTGGAGAACTGTCTATGGGATAAAGTGTTGCGCCCAAAGATTCAGATATTTTCCTGATTTTTGAAAGAATTTCGCGACCATGAGCAAATATCACAAAGACGTTCTTTTGCACCGCTGCATCAGTCGTGGGATCCGTTACTAATTCTTCAATCTCCACATGTTTCAAGTAAAGATTTCCTCGTAAAGCTCTCCAAAGAATTTTCTCAAAAGTCGCCATTCTTTCCCGCGTAATAACCCCGGCAACAAAACTTTTCACCCCCTATTAGCCATTCACATCCTGTAAAGAAGGCGCATACCCAAGAGTTTGACCCTCATCTCCTCCTCCTTCCATGTTCAAAGCACCTCTTAAAAGGGGACTATCATCGTTTGTACCATGGGCTTCCATGCTATGACGACGATATTCTTCTTCTCTTCCCTCGGCTTCTTGAAAAAACACTGCAGTTTCGCGCAAAACATGCTTCTTTTCTGTTAGTTCCAAGCTTTGTTTCAGTAATCGCGTGTAGTTTGAGTTCATCTCCAACAGTCTGGTTTCGTGGATCTGAACAGCAGCTTCAAGTTCATCCAATTCTTGCGAGCTTCGAGTACGATTATACAGTTCAGCGGGGGCAGGTTGGAGTGGGATGCCAGCCTTTTCAATCTGACCCTGTAAAAACCCTTTTTTCCCAATGTCTTTAGTAGGGATGAAGGGAGAATACTGATTTTTCGTTCCATTTCATCCAAACGCCTAATTTCCGCTACAAAGGCCCGTTGAAATGCATTGACTTCTGGATTCAACTATACTCATATAAGCTTAATCGTAAGGAGAGAGAGGGGGGAGTAGGACGTACATCGCGAAACTCCACATTCCCTAGTTCACCAAGCTGGTAAACAGTGGCCTGAGCCACCTCAAAGGGGATGTAGAGCTGAATTAGGGACATTTGCTCACATCGAAAGAGTGAGTCCATGTTGAAGTAATGCGGTGTGTTGTGATCAAGAAGAAATAATTTTTCAATTTTATTTTTACTGATCAAAATTATTTCTTGCAATAAAATAACCTTTTTGCCACTGATAATTATTATTATCCTTGGAAATCACCCCTAAAGATATATGACCGCTAGACCAAGCTGCCCTGACAGAAAGCAGTTTTCTTTCCTACACTTCCAGCACTCACCTGGGCATTCGTAAGTTGAAGAACAAGGAGAATTTTTTCATTGTATAAAAGGGCTATAATAAGCAGTCTCCAATAATAATAGAGTCATGTGATATATTTAATATGTCCATTCACCCATTTACCCCTTTGAACCAAAAACATTAAATGCTATTTGCCTTTCCCAACGGCTTCTACGATAATTCGGGGGATTTCTCATTAACCACGATCTGACAGGAATTGACCCCCTTCCCCAAATTATCTGCATTTCGATAGTGGGCAAAGTGAAATATCGTGCAATTGCTAAGATGCCAAAAATACAGGAATATAATATAAATCACATGATATTTCATTTAAAGGAACAATGTATAAAAAAGCGTAACCTTTTCACATTGTGAAATGGAATATTCTTTCTTTCCTCTCTCGCCCCACTTCTCTCCATACTTGTTCCAGTCCAAATTATCCCTCAACCTCACACACACACACACACACTCTCTCTAATAAGAACTATTAATATACCTTGACTTAAACATGCTTTACAGAGTACTACTTCTTGTTGCTATTGCAGCCTCCGCCACAGCAGCCCCGTATGGATGGGGTGGTGATAATAATGGATATGGTTTGGGAGGCGATGACAATGGTTATGGCTTAAGTGGATGGGGTGGTGACAACAACGGTTATGGCAACGGCTGGGGTCACGGCAAAAGCGGACGTCGCAGCAACAGCTGGGGACGCGGTGACAACGACTATAGTCACTTAGACCGCAGTTATAATTCTAATAGCCATGAAGATTACTATGGTTCCCGTGATGGTTATGGCCATGGTGGTCATCGTGGACATCGTGGTGATGATGATAGTTATGGCCGTGTTGGACGTCATGGCCGTGGTGGTGACGACTATGGTTACGATGGTGATGATTACGGAGATTATGATGATAGTTATGGTCGTGTTGGTCGTCGTGGCGGTCGTGGAGGACGTCGTGGTGGTGACGACTATGGTTATGGTGGTGACGACTACGATAACAATGGCTATGAAGATGATTATGGCCATGGTGGTGATGATGATTACGAAGATGACTATGGCAACGATGACTACGAAGATGAAGACGATTATGGCCGTGGAGGACATCGTGGTGGTGACGACTACGAAGATGAAGATGATTACGGAAATGACGACTATGATGACGAAGATGATTATGGTCGCGTTAGTCGTCGTGGTGGACGTCATGGTGGTGACGACTACGGAAATGACGACTATGATGACGAAGATGATTATGGTCATGGCCGCGGAGGACGTCATGGTGGTGACGACTACGAAGATGAAGATGATTATGGAAATGATGACTATGATGACGAAGATGATTATGGTCGCGTTGGTCGTCGTGGTGGACGTCATGGTGGTGACGACTACGAAGATGAAGATAACTACGGAAATAACGACTATGATGACGAAGATGATTATGGTCATGGCCGCGAAGGACGTCATGGTGGTGACGACTACGAAGATGAAGGTGATGACCATGAAGGTGATGATTATGAAGATGGAGGTGATGACCATGAAGGTGATGATTATGAAGATGGAGGTGATGACCATGAAGGCGATGATTATGAAGATGGAGGTGATGATTATGAAGATGGAGGTGATGACCATGAAGGTGATGATTATGAAGATGGAG
>QZWR01000193.1:0-11640 GCA_004114325.1 Zoophagus insidians | reverse complement strand
GATGATTATGAAGATGGAGGTGATGACCATGAAGGTGATGATTATGAAGATGGAGGTGATGACCATGAGGATTAAGAAGCTGATTACTAAGCAAGAATCAATTAGTGTAGAAAAAGATAAACATGTCCAAGTCAAACATAATTATGGGGCTTAATTTGCAGTCATCACATGATATAACCATATTTATTTATTTTATACTTAAATAATACTTCCACAAAGATTAATTTTGTTTACGGTTAAGGCGCATGTGACTCTTGACCAAATCCCCAACTAATTAACCATTAATGAGAATGATGAGATTAAGAAGAGGTTACCAGTTAGTGCTGCACAGAGTGACAGTTCTCCTGCAAGGACCGTGGCACAGACTATCCGTGCTAACCTCTCGGCATTTTCACCGGGATTATTCGTATTAGGACCATTTACTCCCAACAAGTGCAGATTTGTAGCCTTTTTCCCGCCCTTTAATACCAAACAAAGTACAAAGGATGGCTTACCTGAGCAAGTAATTCCGTACCTCCACCAATTGTGCCCACTTCTATCGATGGCATGGTACAGCTAATGTATAAATCTTGATCATTATTAGTACTAACCCTGTGATTAGTCATCAATTCCAATAAAGAGAATTACCACTCCATCAGGGTTAAACAACTAGAACTTTCTACGTTTTGAGCAATGTCTTGTCCAGTTGCTGCAAACACCGCCGTGACTATGTTTGCAGCATGGGCATTAAATCCCCCCAATGATCCCGCCATGGCTGATCCTACCAAGTTTTTCGTGGTATTTAATCGAACCAGATCTTTGGAGGTGGTCTTTAAAACCTTTCTTAAAACTTCGCCAGGAATGGTAGCTTCAGCCACTACGGATTTCCCCCTTCCCTCGATCCAATTAACCGCAGATGGTTTCTTATCAGTACAGACATTTCCACTAAGAGATATAACTTCCACATCAGGGAAATGATTACGCAACACTATAGCGTGTCAATTGGAGGTAAGAGAGATAGAGAGAAAGGGAGGATACTTTTCAAGGTATTTTCTACTCCTTTTGATACCATGTTCATGCCCATTGCATCACCAGTCCTAGCAGAGAATCTAACAAAAGCCAATTTACCACAAATCTGCGCCTTAATTTGAACCAATTTGGCAAATCTACTGGTACTCTCAAAGGCTTCCTTCAATCTGGACCAAGAAGATGGGCTTTCTATCCATCGTTTCAACTCTACCGCCCTAACAGCCGTGGGAAGTTCCAAGACTGGAGCTCTGGTCATGGCATCACCGTAAACTTCTGTCGTAACACCCTGTGATAACATCAGTGCCTTGCAACCTCGAGAGGTAGAAGCTATCAAGCAGCCCTCAGTAGTCGCCATTGGTACGTAATACACCTGGTGGTCTATCTTTATCGGCCCAGCAATACCAACCGGGATAGGGACAAAACCGATAACACTTTCACAACATTTCCCGTATATTTGAGAGTAGTCGTAATTTTTATAGGGTAAATCATCAGTATCCAAAGCTGTCGTCTTTATTTTATCTCCTATCAATGTTTTCAGCTTGTCTTTAAATAACTTACCAATCCAAAGCCTTCTAATCTTGACTGCTCTTTCAAAATCATTCAAGAAAGTTTCCAGCGAATACAACGACACTTGGCCAGTTTGCAAATATTCCAAAATCGAGGCATCGTCTTTGTTGGAAAAGCTGGGTGGCATTTTCAAAGTGGAAGAACGACGGGTGCGCTTGGCAGCAGCGACGGTGTTGGTATCTATTACCTCTGCGTCATAGCTCAGCTCTTGCATTTTCTTCTTCTTTTCCTTGGGTCGAGCAGTAAACACGGACCAGGAATAATGCGCTACCGTCGCAAACAGGTAGTACACGAGGATCCGAGAAATCACCGGTTCTGACACGCCGGTCCAATCCGACAAGCAATCGAGAAAGAGTGAAGGGAGGTAGAATAAAGAGGAAGAAGAGGACATGTCTTCAAAACAACGGACAACAGCTGCTGCTATGTGAGTGGAGGGGGGAAATGTGTATGAGCACGTGCCTCTGTTGTTGCTGAAAAAAGTCAAAAAAAAGTGATGAGGTTACCTGTGCACAAAATTATTTATTTATTTATGTGAAATACACCACGTTCTCTTTTTTCCAAGTGGCTATGAGTGAATAGAAGGGGGTAGAAGGTGATGGAAGGTGATGGAAGGTGATGGAAGATGATGGAAGAAAGATGCAAATTGTTAGCAAGGAGTCAGAATCACTTTACACTGCTGCTTAAAGAGAATGCGCAGTTGTCTATCGTTCAGCTTGACCATTTCACCCGAGCAATCAATGTCCCATCCCAAACTGGCTAATTGACTTCCTACGTCTACTTCGACATTGCCCTCTCCATACAGCTCGACTTCCCACTTGACAGATTTAGTGTCAAAGAAGGGCGGATTGAAGAAAGCATCTTTGGATTTGTTGAAAATAAAGGGCGGTGATCCCACAGTGTTCAAATAATCCCTAATCTTGGCAATACAAAGAGGAATGTAAGGAATTACTGATCTGATTAGATAAGAAGGAAGAGAACCCTTCAAATCCAGGCTGATTAAATACTCGGCCTCAACTTTAACCAGTCCCTCCTCACTCTTCTCTTCTTTTAGGATCCATGAACCAACTTGCATCTCAGCTCGCACTTTTTGTCGGTTGACGGGGATTTTGTCATCTTCGACTGAAGTTATGGTCAATTCTATGGTATCCGCCGAGACTTCCACATTTAAACAAATACACAAATCTCTGCCAGACACTGCAAAAGATCCTTTGACCAGATTTGTAGAAAGAAAGGTCGTAGTTCCCAGTTTTTCAACTATTTCCCCAGCTTCAAAGCGATCATCCCAAAGTTTACGACAAGAAGGTGAAGTAATAACTGCAAAGACTTCTTCTTTTCTCCAGCCCTCAATCGAGCCAATACCGCGGACCACTGGAAGTCTGCAGTCGGGTATATAAAGCGTATATAACTTGATGTCATTCTTTTCAGCATAAAACTGCCAATTCTCATCAGACTTGAGTTTTTGTCGATTCGCCTTGGCTTCCAACAGAGCAATGTGATGTCGATGCGTTTCTTCGGTGGGAGTAGGAGAGCCATTTCCATTAATGCGGCGGTTACTTTGTTCTTCCATATTTGGTGTGCTTTAGAACTGCTGTGCTGTGCTGCTGTGGGCAGAGTGCTAAAGTAATATGTAATGCTGTCACACCTGACTTCTCCTTGGTGCAACTTTAGAACCCGATTTTTTTAGCAACTCTTATTCTTCACCAACTTACTATCATATCGTCGCGTATAAAAGAATAAAAGCAACACTGTCCATAATAAATGACAATTTACTATAATTAACACACCAACGAATGTACACAATTTATGGCCTTTCAATTATGGCAAAAGTGAGTAATTGATTAAAAAATTAAACTTTTTTTCCTTTCATTTTGGCGCATGTCCACCACCACCACCACCATTGTTGACACTACTCCTGACCCACTCGCAACCTCCGCTACTTCCAACCCTCAAAAATCAACAACCACAGCAGAAATAAAACCTGATCATTACTACGACTGGCCACATGATACGTTCAATCCGCCAGCAGAAGCAGTTCCAGTGTTCAAGCCGACTTTTGAAGAATTCCAAGATTTCTCGCAATTTGTCAATGCAATTCTTCCCTTTGGATTTCGTTCCAGCATTGTTAAAGTGATTCCTCCGCCGGAATGGTCGGTCTTTCCCTCCCCCCCATATAACTAATCAAGAGTAGGCAACAAAGTTTACCAGATATTCAAGATAACCTAAACAAAGTCGAGATTCGATCTGCTATTTATCAGCACTTTTTCGGTAAAGGTGGAATCTATGTACAAACCAACATTGAATCTCGACGTCGTTTTACTGCTGAATCGTTCAAGAATTTTGCCCAGAATTCCGAAGCTGCTGCTGCGACTCCAACCGAGGATTTGTTGCATAGTAGTAAGAAACCAAGGCTGAATAACGAAAATTCCTCTTCTATCACCTCCAACACCACCACCACCACCACCGACATCCCCAACACCACTAACATCAACACCAACCCCAAAAGTACTGAATCGAGTGAAGAAGAATGGTCAGTGGAGAGGTGTAAAGAATTAGAAAGGAATTATTGGCGAAACCTTACTTATCAACCTCCGATGTATGGAGCTGATTTGCCTGGTATATTATCGATACTTGCCAGAATTGAACAAAGAGTGGCTTAGGATCGTTGTTTGGGGATAACTTGAAGGTTTGGAATCCTGCGAACCTCGGAGATCTACTGACCAAAATCCCCAACGCCGTACCAGGAGTCAACACTCCCTACCTTTACTTTGGAATGTGGAAGGCGACCTTTGCCTGGCATGTTGAAGTAATCTCCCTTTTATTGGTTGAATTAACAATGCACAGGACATGGATTTATTTTCTATAAATTATATCCACTTTGGAGCTCCAAAACAGTGGTATTCGATTCCTGGTGATTATCGTCAACGTTTTGAACAATTGGCCCAAAGTATTCCCCCTTTTTTCCCTTTGGTATATTAATCCTTCCTTCCACAAAGACACGTTTCCTCAAGAATTCAAGAAATGTCCCGAATTTCTACGTCACAAGACTTTTGTCCTTTCGCCTAGCTTATTAGCTGGACATTCCATCCCTGGTAATTACTTTGAGTCAATACTAACTTTGAGTGCGCGTGCGTGCGTGCGTGCGTGTAGTGGGGAGATTGGTTCAAAAGGCGGGTGAATTTGTCATTACTTTCCCCAGGGGTTATCACGCAGGATACAATTTGGGCTTCAATTGTGCTGAATCGGTTAATTTTGCCACCTCAGTTTGGCTGAATATTGGAGATGATGCGCAATCTTGTGCCTGTGTTACGGATAGCGTAAAGATTGACGTTAAGAACTTTAAGCGACTTTTGATGATGGAAGATCCCAACTTTACCCTGCCAGAATCGGTTGATTCCTTTCGTCGGCCAACTCGTCGTCCTTCGTTTCAGAATAAAATCCGATCAACGCAAAAATCGGTACCTTTTTTTTACCATTTTAGAGAACAGGATTTTACCTCCAAGGTAAAGTGTTTATTATGTGCTACAAATAGTGGAGATTTACTCCCTTTTGCTCGATCTTCCACAATGACGGAATCCTTAACTGCTCCTTTATGGGCCCACCAAGTCTGTGCGACCTTTCTTCCCGAGACCAGAGTCATGACCAAGATCGATGCCAAGGAACAGGGGTTTGATGTATGGGATGAAGAGTTATGTGAAATGGTCGTGGTAGGGGTAGAAAACATTTTCAAGGATCGATGGAAATTGGTAATAATCCCCTTTTTATTTTGCTTAATTGGGAATAATTTCCCTTTAATTTAATTTCCCTTAATACTAATTATTGTCGGTGGTGGTGGTGGTAGAAATGTCATATTTGTGGGGTACAGGGAAAAGGAGCGCCAGTTCAGTGCATGTTTGGGAAGTGTGTCAAGGCTTTCCATGTGACCTGTGCCCAAGCAAAAGGACTTTGTATGTATACCATGGAATCGACAAATACCGTGACTCCAGTCATCTTTTGTTTGCATCATCATCCAGTACTCTCTCTCTCTCTCTCTCCTTCCACTCCTTCCTTTTTACACCTTCTTCCTAATGTACTAATCACTCGAAATAGCAAGAACGGGCTGCTCGTCATGAACAACGCCATAGTGCCAAACTCAGCAAGTTTGAGCTAATACCGCTAAATTCCAAAGTGTTGGTGAAGCAAGAAGGAACCTGGCGAAGTGGCCTAGTGGTGGCTCGTCATCCGGATACCAACCAATGCACCGTACAATTTGATGAAGGGTAATAATTCTTCAAATCAACTTCTACAAGTGTGTGTGTGTGTGTGTGTGTGGCGTCAGATTTACTAGAAAAGTGGGGATATCACGTGTACTACCGACTCCTGTAACTCAAGAATAAAAATAGTCAAGCTGCATTAGAGTTCGCTACAGACGACTTCCAGCCTAGCCATCTGCTCACCCGAGCACCAAGGCTAGGCATCCTTCCATCCAGACATCCTCCCAAAGCCGCCATATCTCCCAGTCCCAGCGAGCGTCTATTCATTAACCATCTAATCTGCTTCTTGTTCAAAGCTCCAGGGCGATTCTTGCGCACGGCTTCTACAGCATCCACAGGATCACAGCCAAACTCTATGAGCGCAATCACCACCAACACGGGCGCACGTCCCAATCCAGCAACACAGTGCACTGCAATGCAAGGCGGATCCACCACCTCCTCCCCTCCTTCCCCATTAGCATAACAGGCCTTGACCTGGTGATAGTGCAAAACCACCAATTTCAACCATTGCGAGATGACCTGGGGAGAGGGCAATTCACCATCCTTGAAAGGCATATCCTATTTCTTGTAATTAACACCACCATTCACTTACAACAAAGAAAATACATGAACTTGGATTCCTTCTTGCACTAGGCGACTTTCATCATAAGTGGGCTGACACACCCTAACGACATGTTGGACATTCTGACGCTGGAATTCCTGGATATAATAATGTAGGGTGGAATCAGAGGGACAATCTGCTATAAGGAACCGCAAATAACTATGCGTGATCAAGGACCTGGGTGGGAATTTGGAAAGTACTTGATTTCCCCCTATGGCTGGTGGTTGTTGTGGTCTTTCGAGGTGCTGGTGCTGGTGCTGGTGGTGCTGGTGTGGTGGTATGTCAAAGGCGATGGTGGGTGGAGTGGCAGATTGAGGGCGAGATTTAGCAACATTAAGCTCATTATGCGCGTTAACAAGAGCAGTGGCAGCAGCAGTAGTGGTGGATTTTCTCAGTAACACGGGAAGTGCAGATCCTCGCGTCGTTCGTGAAGGAGAAGCCTTGGGTTGTACCAACTCTTGATGCAGCAGCGTGGTGGTAGTGGTGGAAGTCATCTTGAGAGAGGAGGTTAAATACCAAACTTGAAAGAGTAAAAGGAGGAGAAGTTAAGGAGGATGATCCACCAGCGTCAGGATTTGCAGCACAAGCAAAGAGATCAGAGTGAAGTCGTGTGGTGGTGGTTGGTGGGAGCTCTTTTTTTTGAAAAATAATTTTAATAAACACGTTTTAACCCCATTGCTTTAAAACGCCCACACACACCACACATTATGAATACAACGCACACACTATGTACACACTATGCACAGACTATGAACACATCACACACAGCACAATACATGGTGTTTTATTCCTCATCTCCGCCCTCATTACTACTTTCCTTGTTTTCTCCTCCTCCTGCTGCTGCTGCTGCTGCTGATTTCTTGTTCTTCTTTTCTTTTTTGGCTTTATTACTGCTTTTGGGCTTATTACTGCTACTCTCTGCTGCTGCTGCTGGGGTTGGTGAAGAAGATCCGCCAAACAACAGGCTGAAAAAGGTAATCAACAGCGTAACTCCAAAGGCTAAAAGTCCTCCTGCAACATAGGGAAAGCTTATAACGGCTTCCATCAAGTCGACCTGAGCAGTAGTGATAAATTTGTCGATTTGAGATCGGATAAATTTAATGGGTTTTTTAGAAAAGGTTAATTCTTCCTCCTCTTCTTCTTCATCGTCATCTTTATTAGCATCCTTACCGGTTGGAGATTTGGCTGGTTTTTCCAATTCTACCGCTTTCAGTTCAAGCTCATGTTTCACTTTCCACGTTTCCTCGGCAAATTTACGAGCATCTTCTTCGGAATGGCCCAGGTAAATGTTGTCAAAGAGGATATCTTCTTGCATGGTCCATAGCTCAAAACCAATAGCTGCCTAATCACGCAACCAAACAGGGTTAGTAGTAAGGGGAGAAAAATTACAATTGGATCAAAATCTGAAGGATTACGGTTTTCATAATACTCGGGATTCTCAATCTTTCTTGGTACCCAAACTCCCTTATAATCGGGATTGGCAATGAGAGGAGCGTACCATTTTCCCTTGTACTTGGGATTACGGATCATCGAAGGCGTCCATGGGCCACAACCAGAGGCCGTTTCACACTTTGGGTTAGGAATAGTGGGAGGAATCCATTCACCATCTTCTTCGTCGTCCCATCCATCAGGTCTTTCCGCATCAGGATCAGGAACTTCCAATTCTTCATCATCTAACCAATCTTCCGGCTTCTTTAAATCTATGCTGTATATTAGCTTCTCCTACTATGAGGTTAGGGAAAATACCGGGATCGGGGATTTCATAAGGTGCATCTTCATCCCAATCTTCGGGTTTCTTGGCTTCGGGATCGGGGATTCTCGGATCAGTCACCCAATCCTCAGGCATGGTTTCATTGATATCATCAATCATCTTGAGCGGATTAAGCCGAGGGTAAAAGTTTTCTATCAAAGTTCCATTGGTTTGCTTTTCCAAATTAATCCAAATCTCATACTCATTGTCTGGCCTGACTACCAACGTGTAAAGATTACTCAGTTTATCATTAATAGGAACTGGGGGACTATCCAAATGATGTTCTCTGATCTTTTCGGATTTTTTGTCAAATTGTCGGTAAATAAAGTGGACTTTGTCAGTGAAGGCACATCGATCAGGGCCAAACATGATGGTGTAGGGAGTTTTATCATCGAATTCCTTGAACTTGACTCCCTCGGAACTCTGCGTTAACAGCTTCATATAAGCACCTCCGCATTCCAGGCCTTGTTGAAGCTTCACTTCGTATTGAAGAACCAGCGTTTTGCCCTCATTAATAAAAGGTTCGGGCAATTGAACCGAAATGGCATGGTGTTTTGCTGCCGATTTAACCACCAACCCCGCGTCATTCTTAATACCGGGGAATTTGTAGGGTGTCTCGATGGCCCATTCACCATCATATCGGAATTCCTCCTCAGTGTCATCGGAAGCCTTGGTGGCATTGGACTTTTGCCAGCGACCAAGACCATCCTTTTCGGAGGATTCTGAGAATTGTTCGATGAAATGCGCTGTTATGGTGGTTGGTTTAAAGTCGGGTGCATCTGGTGCATATTCCGGTGTAGGCTTATCAAAGTCTGCATGGTCTGGTGAGTCTGGCGAGTCTGAGCGTACCAGATTCGGTACCAGACTCGATATCAACAAAAGGGTGAAAAACAAGAGATCCTTGTTAAACATCTCTTAACAAACAGGGAAGGGGGGGAGGGCAATTGATGGAAAGAAAGAGAGAAGGTGGAAGAATTTTACTTGTTGGCTGAGACTCATTGGATGGATCACGTGTCCCACAATTCAAACCAAACTTTTTGCCCCACCATTAGTAAGGAAATTCCCCCAGGAGGGTCACCTGATCTTAATCAGATGATGATGCCAATTAAAAGCTACATATGCACATGTGTTTGTGTGTATAAATGATAGACTTTTACACATTAGACTACAACGGTATCTGATGATCATGGGTACAATGACGTAACCAGGGCACCTTATAATACCTCCCAATACTGCTTAATCCTGCCATAATGGTTTCTACCGAGACAACCCCGTTAATCCCATCTCCCGCACGTATACAAGATGAAACGCTGTTTCTTGATTGGCAGGAGAAATTCCTTCCTGATTGGATTGGTGCGATTGTTCTAGTATTACTGGGATGTCTGTTGTATTCGGTAAAAGCAGCCTGGGTGTTCAAACCTCCGCTACCACCGCCACCTGGACTTGCAGATTTGCCCTTTACGGGAAAAGACCCGCTACCGTTATTCCTAGCATTGTTGTTGAGTATCTTCGTACCACTTGCGGTTGTTTTGCTTTACCATTCCTTCCTGGGCTATGTAAAAAACCTGGATCCCTTGGACACCAGGCTGGATGTACAAGGCGCGAGGTTGGAACTAGCGGCTACCAGGGGTGATACGGCACTTTATCTCTTGGCCGATCTTCATCATATGTTGTTGGCCTTGGCCGTATCTTTGGGCTTTGCTGCGGTAATCTGTCAAAGCTTGAAATTGGCCCTGGGCATATTGAGACCGGATTTCTTATCAAGATGTGCTTGGAATGATGATCAATGTCAGGGTAATGTTCACTTGGTGGATGCAGGAAGAGGTGCTTTTCCTTCAGCTAGAACGGCTTATCTTTCTGCCTCCTTTTCCCTTATCTCCCTTTATCTCGCTCAACGACTCCTCAACCAAACAAGTCTGGGTAAATTATCTAGCCTGATCTTGGCCATACTGCCGGTATGGTTGGCCCTGTTGCTAGGATTGCGTTATTACCAAGAACACCTCAATCACCTCTCTGATGTGGCAGTTGGTTGGTTGATGGGAGCTGCTTTTGCTTGGTTGGGATATTTGCTTTATTACCGATTGGGAAGAAGGGTGAATAGGTCAGCACTGTTGAAAGGCCTAACCCCCATCACTCCAGGAGCAGTAACAGGAGTAACAAGAGAAGGAGGAGAATTAATTGTTTAATTAGTAGCAGCTGATTAGTAGATGCTAATTCAATGAAGCTAGTTCAATGAAGAAGCTGATTAGTAGCAGCAATTAGAAGAAGTAATTAAAAGTAAAAGAAGCAATTAGGAGTATAAGCAGCTAATTAGAAGCAGCATATTTATTCTTGACAAACTTGGCAATTGTTTGTAGCTGAATGTTACTGGTGCCTTCATAAATGGCGCCAATTTTACAATCTCTGTAAAACTTCTCAACAGGAAAATCCCTGGTAAAGCCCACTCCACCCAGCCATTCAACACAACGACTAGAGGTCCGATCTGCCACTTGAGAAGCAAACAACTTTGCCATGGCTGCTTGTTCTACAAAGGATGCTCCTTCTTCCTTCAATCGAGCAGCATTATACGTCAACAAACGAGCTGCTTCAATTTCCATCGCAGCTTGAGCATATTGAAACTGCATTCCTTGGAAATCCGCAATGCTCGTGCCAAACTGCTTTCTTTCTATCAGGTAAGGAATGGTCTGATCAAAGACGCCCTGAGCAAGTCCCAGCATTTGAGCAGCAATTCCAATACGACCTTCATTGAGGATTCCAATTGCGTACTTGTAACCATGACCCACTTCGCCCAAGATGTTCTTACTGGGCACCTTGACTTGATCAAAATCCACCGTGCAAGTACTAGAAGCACGAATTCCCAACTATTTTTCTTTTGTTAATAAAAGGAAAGAAAGGAAGGGGGAAAACCTTTGATTCTTTCTTTCCAATCTTAACACCCCAATCCTTCTCCACGACAAAGCAAGTGATGCCCTTGTAACCCTTGCTAAGGTCCACATTGGCAAATACCAAGAAAATCTCCGCTTCCTTGGAATTAGTAATCCACATTTTACTCCCCTCAATTATATAACTATCATCGCTGGGTTGATAAGTAGCCTTGGTTTGTAGGGCGAATGCATCACTTCCAGAACTCACTTCTGACAAGCAAAAGCAACCAACCTATCGTTTGTTATGTCAATTGAAAGTAAATAATGGATATACATACAGTATCAGTGGAAAGGCGAGACAAGTAGGTATCTCTTAGGTGTTGATTTCCATAACGCATAAAAAGCGTATTAACCAAAGTATTTTGTACGTCACAAATAACACTAATGGCAGGATCCACCTTGGCCAATTCTACATTCGCTTAATACCACCTCAACAAACTCAAAAAAAACCTTCGATGGTAAGAATGGAAGACATGAAGGACATTTCAGAGCCTCCCAATGCTGCAGGGACTTCAATGCCCATCAACTACGAGGGAGGGA